>CAEGAE010094251.1:0-10579 GCA_903067095.1 Girardinus metallicus | reverse complement strand
CTGAGAAATGAAGCACGTTTATTTTTCTCGTATTTTTGTTTGTGAATCCACCATCAAATTTGTTGTAAAAACACCCACAAATAATATCTGTTACAGCACAAAGTTGTGCGGAGAAGCAAGAAAATCATCAGAAAAATTCTTAGAAAAAAATGATTCATGTAAATATCACAACTATTCCAAACCCAAATTTAAATAAAAATAAAAATCAAGTAGTTTGTGGTCGTCTCTTTTCAGAGAAAAGTACGGTAGTGTTACAGGTTTGGACGTTTCCTCAGAAGATCCTTCAGGTTTCTCCAGGTAAACGGCGCCAGCAGCTGTTTGGTGCCTTCAAAGACTCAACAGGAACGTCAGAAATCGGAGCATCTCAGCAGCAGCTACTTCTTCAGGATCTGGTCAGAGAGCCAGTCCAGTCCCTCCACCAGACCGGCGCCGCTGACGGCACAGGACGACTGGATGAACCACTGCAGGGACACACACCAGGTCAAAGGTCGCTCTCTACCAGTAATACCCCTAAGCGTCCACATGAGACCGCCTGTCCAAATTCCTTCTGATCACCACAGGAAGTACCTACCGGCTGCTGGACTCCTGATAGGCTGAGAGCCTCTGTGATGTCATCGACCGACATGGCTGTGGCTAAGTCCTGTTTGTTAGCAAAAACCAGAACTGGAACGTCCCTCAGCTCATCCTCCTCCAGCTGCAAGACAAACAGAGTTACTGTACAAAAAGGCTGCGTGTTTCTGTTTTAAAGGTTGTGTCATGTGTAATGTCTCGATGCGCCCACTAGAGGGCGATCTAAAAGATGTAGATGACAGAGAGAGAGAGCTGAATAGCTGGTTATCTTCCCAGCGGTGTTCATTCATGACCAGAATAAGTTCTGTAACTGATTACAGGGATGAATGTTAAATGGTGAATAAATCAGTAGCTACATCATGTTGTTAGCCTGTTAGCCTGTAAGCTAATACTCTGCTTCAGGTTATTGTGTTTACAGTAGCTCTAGATCTATCAGGATATTTAATTTGATTTAAAATCTGTAAATAATCTCCTACTTTAAGACTGAGATGAGAACGCTCCAGATGATTCTGAACAGATATTCATTTAAAAAAAGTCTCAGTCCAGACCAGGGGTCAGCAACCCTTCTGACCCTAGGAGCCATCTTTGGTTCAACTAAATGCTTTTGTTTAGCTTAATTGAGTTTTATGTTGCAAACAGAAGCTCACCTGCATTAGGAGCGTTTCTGTGGCCTCTTTAATCCTCTGTGAGTCGCTGCTGTCAACCACATAAATAAAACCCTGGAGACAAACACAACAAATATTAAACAAATATGTTTGTAACATCATTTTTATTTGCAACACTAAAAATTTGTCTGCTCATGTGTTGATAACCAATATCCCAAACTGCACAATATTTGAAAACCTTAGCTGACTTTCATAGCCTTGTGACCTCATAGAAACTCCCATTACGCCCCGCTAGCCAGTGGTGGACTTCTTCTAATGCGCTGATAGTGGAGCTGAGTTTTCATTTAGCACCTCTGCTAACTTTGAAAAAGTTTAGCGCACTTAGTTTGCCCTAAATTAATTTTTCAGGATATAGTCTAAAGTACTAATTTACTTTGCTGTTCTTTAAACCAAACAGAAAGTTTTGGTTATTGAATTTTATGAATTCTTCAAGTAGTTTGACGTTTATATTCATGCTCTTATTTTGAAGTGGGAGAAGGCCGTTTAACGCAGTCGTTCTGTTTCCTCTCATGTTCTCCACACATGAACACAGACAAAATACCAGTTGACATCAGGGGTAACATTTCAGAAGTAAGATGAGCTTATTACAGTTTTTACTTTGCGAATGGAATATTTATTTAGTGTATTTATGTCCACTAGGACATAAATAGTGGAAAATAGTAGCTTCTTCTTCCTATCTAGAGAAATGCTAGCTAATGCATTTTGCTAACAGCAGCTAGTACTGTTAGCGACACCATTGTTCGATGTAACAATGGTGTCCAGCTGGCTGTGAAGCCAAATTCTTTTCTCATGGATGCATCAAAGTGACTGAACTTTTCAACCAGAAGCTTCATAAGTACTTTGACACCTGCAGTAGTTGTACCTGCGTGTTGGCGTAGTAATGTCTCCACAGCGGTCTAAGCATGTGATGATAACCAATATCCCAAACTGTGAAACTGATGTTTCTATGCTCCACCGTCTCCACGTTGAAACCTGAACAGGGAAACCCAGGCGTGCGACTTTAAAATGCTGCAGCTCTTTAACCCTGAGGTCACAGGAAGAGGTCAGAACCACTCACCGATGGTCGGGATGGTGGTGACCACATTGCCCAGCTTCAGTTTGTACAGCAAAGTGGTTTTACCTGCAGCATCCAGACCCACTGCAGACACAAGCAGAGAAGAGCTGTCAGGACCAGAACCAGAGCCGAGTTCTGGTACAGGGCGGTTTGTTTCCCACAGGTCCCCTAAATGCGCAGGTGTGTAACGGGTACCGCAGAGGCGGCACCAAGTCGACAGCTAAGTAAGGAGGAAATACAGGTGAGAAAGATGAGTGGGGACAACGGAGAGGCGTAACTTCTGGAATCTCTGCGGTTATGAAGGAGTTCAGAGGAACACACAGAATACCGCTGCGCCATGTCGCCCCCTGCTGGTTGGCTAATACCACGCCATTCTCACTAATCTCATGAGGATGTGAGACTAATTTTGTGCCTGTAACAGGTGCGTAAATACAACTTAGTGGTGGATTTATAAAATACGTAGATCCCACAATTTAACCGGAAGTGATCTGCGCCATCCTGGTAGACAAGCGCAAAACCAACAAAAAGAAAATATATGGACACTGCTGACCAACCAATGTGTAAGGGAACTATATATCAACAAAATGGCTGCTGTTGGGATCGACAGAGAATGAAAACATGTCAGACGATGTGGACAAGCCGCCTCCGACATATTTCAGCAGAGATGTGCTGCGCAACGCAGCGGCTCGCTCTTCATGCAGGGCCGGCCTGAGGTAATATGGGGCCTTACACAGATTCATGATTTAGCCCCCCGGTTCCTCATACTGAGAACATCAGCATCACTAACATGTTTAAATATAGATTTAGTGAATTCTGTGAGACGGAGCCCAGATTAATTGGCTGAATTTAAAATTAATCTCTGATTATTGGTTATTATTTATTATTATGCATTTGTGAACAGCTCAAACGCAAAGATTACACCATACTGTAGCCATGGTAACACAATCAAACTAGCAAGATGATGCACTTTACTTTTACCGTTTACAAAGTGAACTTTCTAATTAGATCCAAATTTTTTATTTGATCTCTGCTGAACACAGTAATTAAAATTTAATAACATTGTCATTCTCAATAAATGAATGCTACAGTTTTAGATCTATGATCTGTGTTAGAATTCAACTATTTATAGAGGCCCCTAAATGTCTGGAGGGCCCCTAAATGTCTGGAGGGGCCTACCAGCAGCTACTGAGTTTCCTTTGCCTGGATATCTGTCTTATAATTCTAGATCTCTCAGATGCGCTAATATCAAAAATTATGTAGAGTTAACCCCTCTGAGGTTTTTTGATCTTTAGAATAGTCTGCAGCCAAGTTGCCATGGAGATTAAACAGTTACATATCATTTTGGCTTATTTAGTAAAATAGCAACAATTTTGCTTATTTCATAACTTCATAACCAGCGACCTTCTCTCCTATGGTGGCCCTCCAGGACTGTCAGCAACAGAAACACAACATTGAAGCTGTCGGGGAAAACATAAACTAAACTTGCTTTGCATTGTCCCCACATTATGACAATGATACAGTATGATCAGTATGAAATATTAGATTCTCCATTAATATGGGTTGTTGCTATGTTGTTGTACGGTACTTTAAGATACTGTTCAATGTGCCCCTTTTTAACTTTCAGCCCCTGCCCCTCCAAAGGTCTCTGCACGGCCCTGCAAACCTGTTAAATATAGAAAATACCACCCAGAAATACTGCTTACTGGCGCCCTCTCTGGCACAGCGCCCCTATGCATTGTAAACGCTGCACACTCACTTTTTTTTTGGTATTTTTTATCATTTCATTGTTGTGTTACCTATGTATTTTAATTGATTTTATATACATTTTGATTTTTTGTGTGTAAACCACTTTATGGCATTTGTTTAAAAGGTGCTATACAAATAAAAGTGTAAAAGTGCCAACTATGCTACATCCTTTACCACCTGCACCTCAATGTGTGTAAATATACACACAAACCTTCATTTATCCCACGTTTTAATGAAATCCCAAAAGGGCCTATATCATGCAGATCTATCACACTTAAAATTAAATATTTCATCTCAACTCTTTATTTTGTAATTTTACTGATCGTGGCTACAGATAATGAAAACTGTGTCTCAGAAAATTTAAATAACACATAAAAAGTATATTTAATGTTATGACCCACCGTATCTGCATTCCCAGAGTTTACCACAGTTTTACAGCCAGTATGACGTTAAGATAATAAAAACTCACCCATTAAAATCCTGACGGGAGTCTTGGAGGTGAACATGGAGAGGATCTGTGAAATGACGGCTCCCATGATGGAGGTTCAGGTAGGAACTGTCCGGGTTCGCGCTGCGGGTCTCCGGGTCTCCCGGTGTTTGGCTATTTCCCGTGTTTCTTACAACACCGTGGGCGTGTTTCTCTTCTCCGCGGCGTCATCTCAACAGCTGTCAGCCAAACCCACGGTGGAAGGAAGCACGTAAACAAAATCCGGATAACTGGGAAACTACGAGACGCTTCATGACTCCACTTCCGGTTTGTATATGTACTTTCAAAATAAAAGTACCTTTGTCATTAAAAAACATCAAATATACACCATTAAACATATTACACGTAATTTGTCTATTCATTTATTAAAATTTAGACCAGAGATGTCCAAACGTTTCGCCATGAAGGTCAAAATTGTTTTGTTGAAACTTTCTGTGTCCCTTTTTACTTTATAGTCTCAGTAACAAACTAAAATTTTATTGAAATCAATGAAATTGTTGTATTTTTGTAGTAAACTAAGCAGTGAATCATTGCAGATTGTGTCAGCATGTGACAAGACCAGTTTCTATTGTTTTTTATTTGAGCTGTAAGAAGTGCTTTTGAGTGAAAGCAGATTATTAAATGTGGTTCTAGTTACTCCAAAATTTAGATGAACAGCAGAACTTTATTCATTAACGAGAATCTATTTTTGCAACTATTTTTTTTTTATTAATATTTTTAGCCCATTTAAACCCACCGGTCACAACAGTGACCAAGAAATTTATTTCACTCCAAAAAGCCCGTTTATGGAAGCCCATTTCCACCACTCTGTAAAAAAAAAAAAAAAAAAAAAAAAAAATCTCATTATAATGAGACACTATCTTATTATTTCGAGATACTGTCTCATTATAATGAGATAATTTATTTTTATTTGTTTTTAACAGAGAGGCGGAAACGGGCTCCCATAGCTTACTGATTAAATTTTCAGTTAATGTTCAGCAAATATTGAAAGTTTAGACTTGGATGACTGTGAAACTCCGAGAGGCTTCAAGACCTCACTTCCGGATTACCTATTTACTTTCAAAATAAAAGTACTCATCCTTACACCATTTTAAAAAATCAAACATACACCAATAAACATACAATGAATTTAATTGATCTATTAATTTAATTATTTAATGAGTAGTAAATTAATAATAGTAATGTATTTATTTATTAAATTTCAGACCAGGGGTGTCCAAACTTCTCAGCTGTTTAGTTGAAAGCACATGGCGCCAAATAAATACATTTTTAAAGCAAACTCTTAGTGCCCCTTTCTATTTTATATGCTCAGTAATAAAAATAAAAAAAACTTTATTGAAGTCAATAAATTAGTTGAATCTTTGTACTAAACTAAGCAGCAAATCTTTGCAGATTGTGTCAGTATGTGACAAGACCAGTTTCTATAGTTTTTATTTGTTTGTTTGTTTATTGTTTGATTTTTATTTAGGCTTTATTTAGAATTGCTATTGAGTAAAAAGCAGGTTATTCATTATGGTTCTAGTTACTCCAAAGTGTCTTTATGCTTATAACACAAATCCACTTATTACATAGAAAACAAAATTACTAGTTTTAGTCATTCTGAAAATCATATATATATATTTTTTTTTTATTAAAAAAACTGTGAGATAAGTTATAAATCATGATTGACGCCTTCTGATTGTCTACTTCAGTTGGAAGTATCAGCTGAACAAACCATAAGAGTCATGAAAGAATAAAAACTTAAATTTGGTCAAAAATTGTGACTTTTTATTTATTTTTACAGCCATACTTGTGCAGCTAAGAGTCTGTCAAAATAAGACAATAGGATTTAGCTGCTTCTGCCATTAACTACATCAAATGATATAAACATTTGGTTTTCACAATAAATACAGTTTCATAAAACATTAGTGTAATACCTGCAGAAAATTAAAGCACATTAAGGCATATTTTTCTCCTTTCTTGGTAAATTTACCACAAAACCTGAAGTAAATACACCCAAAATAAACAGCTAGTGTACAACGTTTTAAGAAGAATCAAACCATCAGGAATAATGTAAAATCTTACAGCAATATGTAAATATCACAATTATTCACAACCCAAATAGTTTGTGGTCGTCTCTTTTCAGAGAAAAGTACAGTAGTTTTACAGGTTTGGACGTTTCCTCAGAAGATCCTTCAGGTTTCTCCAGGTAAACGGAGCCAGCAGCTGTTTGGTGCCTTCAAAGACTCAGCAGGAACGTCAGAAATCAGAGCATCTCAGCAGCAGCTACTTCTTCAGGATCCGGTCGGAGAGCCAGTCCAGTCCCTCCACCAGACCGGCGCCGCTGACGGCACAGGACGACTGGACAAACCACTGCAGACATACACACCAGGTCAAAGGTCGCTCTCTACCTGTAATAGCCCCGAGTGTCCACATGAAACCACCTGTCTAAATTCCTTCTGATCACCACAGGAAGTACCTACCGGCTGCTGGACTCCTGATAGGCTGAGAGCCTCTGTGATGTCACTGACCGACATGGCTCTGGGTAAGTCCTGTTTGTTAGCAAAAACCAGAACTGGAACGTCCCTCAGCTCATCCTCCTCCAGCTGCAAGACAAACAGAGAGCAGGGATTGAGTCTCAGATTACTGTAATCTGTCTTAATCTCTGGAAATTATTTCAAACTAACATTACTTTGCACAAGGTTTTTCCTTTCTTTAATATTCTGTAGCAACAGTAGATTACGTGTTCCTGCTGCATGATGCTGCCACCATGTTTCACTGCAGGAACAGAATTTCAATACAACCATGTTTCTACTTTGAAATTGAGAAAAATCTTCTTTAGATATTTAGGCTGGATTCCCACCAGCCCTGTTTAGTTTGCTTTTATACCCAACTCCAGTCTGCTTGCCTTGGGAGATGTGAATGTGCAATTGGACCAAAAAAGTGAACTCTGGTCCACTTACAAAACTCAAACTGGGTTTTACCAAAGACAAAAGAGAAATCCTACAACCGCTAAAATCTGCTACTACTCCATTTTTATTAGCATTTTGTGAAACAGAAAGTTGCACTATCTCCTTCAGAGGCTTTTGTGTTGTTTCCTTCAGTGGTTCTTGGTGCAGCGCCCCCACAGACGAGGAGGGGAACAGGTTGCTCAAAGGGTTTGGTTGGTTTGACACATTGGAGCAAGAAAGAGAACCACAATCAAACCAGGTCTACCAAAATAATCTCAGTCCAGACTGAGATTATTATCTTAGGGTGTAAAGGAGTCAGCAGCCTTTACACCCAAAGATATGTTTTTATCTTTGGTTCATCTAAATGCTTTTGTTTAGATTTATAAGAGCAACTCTTCAAAATTAAAGAGTTTGTTTTTGTTTGTCAATCTAAAGATACATATATTTCCATTTTAGTTAAATTTTTTTATGAAAAATCACTTCAAAAAGCATGTAGTTTACAACCTGATGAAACTAAAGAATTACTAACATTATTAGTTTTACTCTAAGTGGAAATATTATGAATATATTGTATAAAAAAAACCTACATTTTAAAACTTTGCTAACTGTCTTAGTATTTTGGTCAGTTATGGATGCAAACATCTCAGCAAGCATTGAGTTTTACGTTGTGAACAGAGGCTCACCTGCCTGTGCAGCTCATCTGCAGCCTCTTTAATCCTCTCAGAATCGCTGCTGTCAATCACAAAAATCAAACCCTGCAGTCAAACAAATGGAAAATTAAGCAAAAATGGTTGCAACATTTATTTTATTAGAAAAATCAGCTAAATTAATTGCAATAATGAACATTTTCTAGGGATGCACTGTATATCAGCATTGACATCGGTAACAGTTGATTTTCGTCATTTTTTAGCGAATGCTATCACTTCAGTAAGTTTAACAGGTCAAATTATTTCCATCTTGTTTTTATTTGTGTTTGGGTTTTCTGGTTATTTGTTGCTAACTAGTTTACATTAATTTAATGTAACTAATAAACTGGTCACATTAGCAACTAGTTTACTTAGATACGTTAAAGTAGTTACTAATGTAACTAGTTTGAAATATTTAAACTAGTTTGCTTTGTTTGTTACTTCTGTAATAAACTAAAAATTCATTAAACAATTTTAAAATTGTTGAATAAATAACTAGTTTGGTAGTTATTAATGTGGTAGTTAATTGTACATTAAACAATTTTGAAGTATTTCAAAATAGTGTCCAGGGTAATAAAAACCTCTTCTACAACAAAATGAATGTAAACAGTTAATCAGCATAATAAAATGGCTTCCTAGCAACTGTTGCTAAGACAATTCTAATTTTGTTTGCCTCTACCCCTAAATTTGTTTGGTGCTTGTATCACCCTCAGAGCAACTCTAGCCATATTTTACACCAATCCGCTATCCTCCCTAACCTGGGGAGTCAGTAGAACCTGTTTGGCAGCATGAAGTAGGCTAAAGTGTGTCAAAAAGCAACACATCACGTAAAAAGTAGAAAAGCAAAGAGAGACAGAAAAGATAAGGGAGGTCAAAAACTTTTCCCAGGTATGCATCAAAGTGTCATACTGCAGGTTAATGCATCCTGCAGTATTTCTACCTGCGTGTTGGTGTAGTAATGTCTCCACAGCGGTCTGATGACGGTCTGACCACCAACGTCCCAAACGGTGAAACTGATGTTTTTATACTCCACCGTCTCCACGTTGAAACCTGAACAGGAAGAAGAGAGTGTATGGCTTTAAAACGCTGCGGTTCTTTAGCTCTGAGGTCAGAGGTCACAACCGCTCACCGATGGTCGGGATGGTGGTGACCACCTCAGCCAGCTTCAGTTTGTACAGCAGCGTGGTTTTACCTGCAGCATCCAGACCCACTGCAGACACAAGCAGAGAAGAGCTGTCAGGACCAGAACTGGTTCTGATCCAAATAAACTGAAAAACCTTTAAAGGATCAGTCACAAAGTGAATTAAATGACATAATTTTTATCCCCAGCAGCCTGTAAATGTCCCATTATTAATGACACACAAACAAATTCCATGCAGGCAGACTAGAAGAAAACCCACAGCATCACAGATCTTCCACCATGCTCAACAGCAGCTCTGGGGTGCTTCCATGAATATCTTTTCCTTCTAGATCTACCTGAGATCTAGAAGGATCACTCTATTTCAAAATCTGATTTGTTTTTTTTAGTTAGCTACTTTTGTCAAAAATCAACAACTGCAATAACACCAGTACAATGTAGCTAATAACAACGATACCAATACAAAAAATGCTAAGAACACTTTTTCCGCTGTATCGTTGAGCCCCTCCAGCAGCGCCCTTATGTGTTGAATATAGCGCTTACACTGGTTGAAGGGACTGTTAGAGATACAAATAATCATTAATAAATAGCAATTATTGATTAGCGTAGGACATTTTGCCCACAGATAGAATGTCTAATTTAATTTAAAATGCTGTTGCAGTTACTCACCCATTAGAATCCTGACCGGAGTCTTGGAGATGAACCTGGAGAAGATCTGTGAGACGATGACTCCCATGATGAAGGTCCAGGTAGGAACTGTCCCAGGCTCAGGCTGCGTGTCCGCGTTCCTCCGTGTCCGTGGGCGCCCCGTGTTTTATACACCACCACCGTGGGTGTGTTTCTCTAATCCACGCTGTCATCCCGGCAGCTGTCAGCTCGGTCCACGGTGGAAGGACGCACGTAAACACAGCTGGCTCACCGGGAAACTTCAAAAGACCTGATGACATCACTTCCGTCTCCACAGCTTTCAAAAATAAAAGCACTGAGGCTTTGGCATTTAAACAACTTTAAAACGACTCAAGATTTAGATTTTGTGTAAGTGAAAGAACATTTATTTATTTATTTATTTGTCATTGGTATTGTGCTACACTACCTCTACCACTAGTAGCAGTAATGATGTCTTTTAATTAATTAACAACTATATTATGTATTCACTATGAAGGTTTTAACAATGAAAACTTGAAAAACAAATATACAGGCAAAGCAGTACCTCACTACGAGGTTCATATATATATATATATATAGATATATATATATATATATATATATCTATATATATATATATATACATATATATAGATAT
>CAEGAE010094249.1:0-10838 GCA_903067095.1 Girardinus metallicus | reverse complement strand
GTTAGCGGTTAGCCGGTTCCGAGCGTTTCCCCCGCGGCCTGTTAGCCCTTACCTGGTTAGCCGGTTCCGAGCGTTTCTCCCGCGGCCTGTTAGCGGTTAGCTGGTTAGCCGGTTCCGAGCGTTTCCCCCGCGGCCTGTTAGCGGTTAGCCGGTTCCGAGCGTTTCCCCCGCGGCCCGTTAGCGGTTAGCCGGTTCCGAGCGTTTCCCCCGCGGCCCGTTAGCGGTTAGCCGGTTCAGAGCGTTTCCCCCTGCGGCCCGTTAGCGGTTAGCCGGTTCCGAGCGTTTCCCCCGCGGCCCGTTAGCGGTTAGCCGGTTTTATTTAACTGACTTTAGCTGCTGCGCTATCAGAGCAGCTCTGCGCTTTACAGTTGAAGCTCCGCTGTCGGCCTGCGGCTCGCTGGTTAAACTTTAGCTCGTAGCTGAGCTCCAGTTTCAGTCGCGTCGCTTCGTTTAGCACCAACCCAAACGGGGATCTGCTCCACGGAGCCTCAACCCGCTGCTGATGAACGGCGGATGTTCCGGTCGGTCCGGTTCGGTCCGGGTCAAACTTAGATGTTTTCCTGCTTTACTAAAAGCCTTTCTGTCAGTCCTAGTCTGAATCTCGGATCATCGAGCCAAAGTTGTGAAAATGTCCATTTCCCACAGCGAAGCGCAAAGTGACCAGCTGGTCTCAACGCGTCCGGCGGGTCCAACGCTGCGACAGCAGCTCTGGTCCATCAGCTCAGGTCCTGCAGTCCAGCAGGTACAATTATTATAGAATTTAGTAAAACCAACTTAAAACAATAAGGGAGCATCAATGGAGAATTAAACATGTTTTGAAGGGATGATGAAAAATGTACTACCTTTAGATACTGGTCTGCATTCTTACTACTTTTTACTGGCCTTAATTTGAGCTCATTTAATTACCTTTTCCTACAGCGCAGAAACCCTGTTATACGTTTTGTGTTTATGTTAGCGACGGGATTTGACTCCTTAGTTCGTCACACAGAAACTCATCTACCAGCTACGTGTCGCCACGATGCTCCGCCACCAGTTTGTTGAGACCAGGATGATATGAAATATATTTTCCGGTTCGTCCATAAAACTAATCACCTCTTCGAAAATGACAGTAAGACCCGCACTCGATGTTCACGTTCGCTACGGCACAAAACATTACGGCACTCTCATTTACGTGCTGCTTTCACAATAAAAGCTCACATCCTGTCCATGTTTGATCTACTGGAAGTAGATTTCCAGCAGCTTCAAGTTTAGACTTTGTATTTATGTTGGTGCAAAAAGAAATAATGTGTCGGAAATAATTGGGACATTAAGCAATGCTGAAAAACTCTGTTTCCAGTAACTTTTCTCACTTCTGGGTTACAGAGGGAACCTCTGGAATACAACTAGAGAATGTTAACCAGATCTATCATACTAACCCTAACCAAATTAAACATCAGATCTGGTTGACATTTGCTGGTTATATTCCAGAGGTTCCCTCTGCCGTCCAGAAGTGAGAAAAGTCACTGGAAACAGGGAGTTTTTCAGCATTGTTTAAGGTCCCAATTATTTCAGATACATTATTTCTTTTTGTAACAATATGAGTACAAACATGAAGCCCCTGTTAATCTACGTCTAGTAGATCAAACATGGACCGGATGTGAGCTTTTATTGTGAAAGCATCACATAAATGGGGGAACCGTAACGTCTTGAAATGTCACGCATGTGAAAATCGTGTGCCGGCAGCTTTTCAGGCGGCTAGCTTTATTGCAGCAGGCATCAGAGATCTCACAGCATGAAAACTCTGAGATCTCTCACAGTTTTTATGGTTTTTAGAGACAATCAACTTATCCGCCAGTCATTTTAGGATGTTTATTGGTCCCAGAAAAACGACAAAAACCCAAACATTATCATGAATCAGTAAAATCCTCCCAGGCCGAATTTGAAAACTGGACGTTATGCTGCTAACAGCTTTCGTCAACAACTCAGGCTGAAGTGAGGGAGCTGCACAGTGAAAGTAATAACCCTGCAGGAATGCGCTGCATTTAGGTTCCAGGCAGAAACATTTTCCTCGAGGAATTTTAATAATCGAGGAACTCGATGAATCGTTTCTGTTAGAATATGCTCTCTAACTTGTCTGTGAGTTATTTTATGTTATGTGTTCATGTTTTCTAACTTACTTTGAAAGGCACAAATGCAACTTCTGTATCCTGTCACTTAGTTTATGTGCATGTTGTACCGCTGTTGTCCACTGGGGGCGATGAGAGAGAGTGCTTGTTTGTAGGCAGCTCTGTTCTAACAAGAGAAGAAGTTAAAACCTGAAGAAAAGAAGTTCATTGTGAACCTGAGTACTGAACAGTTTCAGCACTAATTTTAACATGTTTTGATATAAAACCAGTTGGTCTGCCTCGGCACCAGCACCAGGCTGAGCAGGTTTACTGGGCTAAACTGATCATTTCCAGTTACTTTATTAGTTACTTTCAGCAGCTGCTTCAGAGATCAGAGACGCATAAAGGAAAAACATTAAACTGTTAGAGAAAATGGCAAAAGCAGAAACACGCTGTGATTTAGATGAGTGACTTTAATCTGATTACTGGATTTGAAATGGCAACGCGTTAGATTACTCATTACTGAAGAAAGTAATCTGATTACTTTGTACCGAGTTACTGACATCGTTAGCAGACTCAGCCGTCCTTCACTCTGCAGTGGTTAGTTGGTATCTAGTTGGAAACATTAGTCTAATTGTTCAGGTTTTAATGACGTTTAGCTTCAGCGTGTTGAAATATTAGATCCTGTTTGGACTCGGCTTCAGTCCAGGTTGGATTTAGGCTCATAGTTTAATCAACACAGAACATTTTTCTTAGATATAATGAGCATAATTTGATTAAAATTAGTCTAATCAGTAGTTTTTATAGTTTTAAGAAGTATAAAAGTCATATATTCATCTGAAAATGTTTTAGTTCTTTATAACCAAAGAAGTTAAAACTAATCAGGAAATATTGAGTGTAACAGATGTTTTGGTGTTGAAACGGCTCATGTCTGTTTTATCAGAGTTTGAAGATATTATATGAAACGTGTTCATTTTTATAATCAGAATCTGCTGCTTGATGCCCGGGGTCAGAGGTCAGAGGTCAGCAGAGCTCCGTGGGTTCAGTGTGAAGATGAGAAACACGGACGGCTGATCAACTTTGGTCTCGTTTCCTGAGTGACATGAACAATCTGTTGTTAGCAGGAGGATCAGAAGCGACGGATTCATCTGGGTAACAGCAACACGCCGTCACGGCGCTCAGAGTCCAACGCCAAACGCTTCCACAGACGCATCAGAACGAGGCTCTGAGTCCAACGCCAAACGCTTCCATAGACGCATCAGAACGAGGCTCTGAGTCCAACGCCAAACGCTTCCATAGACGCATCAGAACGAGGCTCTGAGTCCAACGCCAAACGCTTCCATAGACGCATCAGAACGAGGCTCTGAGTCCAACGCCAAACGCTTCCATAGACGCATCAGAACGAGGCTCTGAGTCCAACGCCAAACGCTGCCATAGACGCATCAGAACGAGGTTCGGAGTCCAACGCCAAACGCTTCCATAGACGCATCAGAACGAGGTTCTGAGTCCAACGCCAAACGCTTCCATAGACGCATCAGAACGAGGTTCGGAGTCCAACGCCAAACGCTTCCATAGACGCATCAGAACGAGGCTCTGAGTCCAACGCCAAACGCTTCCATAGACGCATCAGAACGAGGTTCTGAGTCCAACGCCAAACGCTTCCATAGACGCATCAGAACGAGGCTCTGAGTCCAACGCCAAACGCTTCCATAGACGCATCAGAACGAGGCTCTGAGTCCCCCGCCAAACGCTTCCATAGACGCATCAGAACGAGGTTCTGATGGAACCTACAAACTTTTCTGATGGAGGTTCTGAGATCTCCGCCTGGGCTTTAAAACCGGTTCGAGGAATATTCGTTTCATGAATGTAAAGTCCTGAATGTGAAGAAAGTCTCATTGTTCTGAACAAAGATAAATAACTTTGGTAACCCAGCAGACCTAAATCAGGACAGATTTACATGTTTCTGGATAAACGGCCCAGAGTTGTTGTTCTTCTCGTCAACCAGAACCAGAACCTTCAAACCAAAGTCTGTTAAAACGTCTTCATCCTGTTTTTACCTTCAGCAGACATGAGACGGTTTCCTTCAGCTCTAAGGTCTGTCGGTTTCAGACCGTCTTTAGTCTCCGTATCTGTGGTTTGACTTATGGCTCAACTGCGCCACCTGCAGGTGAAACGGAGTTCAGTCCTGGTGGATGGTGAAGGGCCGATGGTTTGGGAGCCCAGAACCAGAGGAAGTATTGTTCTCCGGTGGGTCTCTGGTGTTTTCTATAGATTTGTAACAGATAGAAACATCCGATCCAGGAAGCATCAAAATCTTAGCCGCAGTTTTTAAATTCCTTCAAACAAAATGGAAAATAAATTGTTTCATAAAATTCTCCTCTAAAGTTAGTTTGCCGTAGGAGAAATTCTAAGCAGCAACATATTTTCTCCAAACTGTAAACGTCTTAAATTACTTTTGAATGGATAAAGTCCGTTCGGACCACAGGTCAAAGGTCAGTCTGGTAATAGATCAATAACATTCCCCTCAGATCAACACATCCAGAGGTTCACATGGCCAGCAGGGGGAGCTGCAGGGGTTCCCTACAAGGATCCCAAACCCCGCCCCAATGAGCTGTGAGGACCAATCAGCACGCAGCCCAGAGACCGCTTACATGGAGGTCAAAGGTCAGGAGCAACAGCCTCTAAAATGAACGGGTAAAACTGAAATAAGTTTGATTTGTTTTATAGCTGTGTGTGTCTGTGTGTGTGTGTGTCTCTGTGTCTGTGTGTGTGAGTGTGTGTCTCTGTGTGTGTGCGTGTCTCTGTGTGTGTGCGTGTCTGTGTGTGCGTGTCTCTGTGCGTGTCTCTGTGTGTGTCTCTGTGTGTGTCTCTGTGTGTCTCTGTGTGTGTGTGTGTGTCTCTGTGCGTGTGTGTGTCTCTGTGTGTGTGTGTCTGTGTGTCTGGGTGTGTGTCTCTGTGTGTGTGTGTGACTGCGTGTAGGTGTGTGTGTCTGTGTGTGTGTGTGTCTCTGTCTCTGTGTGTGTGTGTGTCTCTGTGTGTCTCTGTGTGTGTGTGTCTCTGTGTGTGTGTGTGTGTCTCTGTGTGTGTGTGTCTCTGTGTGTGTTTGTGTGTGTGTGTGTCTCTGTGTGTGTGTCTCTGTGTGTGTGTGTGTCTCTGTGTGTGTCTGGGTGTGTGTGTGTGTGTGTGTGTTTCCTGACCTCCAGGTGTTTCCTGCCCCTCCCTCCCTTGTTTTCCACACAGAATCGTCTCTGTGCTGCGACCCGACAGAAACAAAGAGGAAGATCATGTGACGGATTCTCTGGAGCTTTGATCCGGGTTTAGACCTGGTTCTGTTTACCTGGTTCTGTTCACCTGGTTCTGTTTACCTGATTCTGTTCAGCTGGTTCTGTTCACCTGGTTCTGTTTACCTGGTTCTGTTCAGCTGGTTCTGTTCACCTGATTTTGTTTACCTGATTCTGTTCAGCTGGTTCTGTTCAGCTGGTTCTGTTTACCTGATTCTGTTCAGCTGGTTCTGTTCACCTGGTTCTGTTCACCTGGTTCTGTTTACCTGATTCTGTTCAGCTGGTTCTGTTCAGCTGGTTCTGTTCACCTGGTTCTGTTCACCAGGAGCTTCATGTCTCCTAGAGGACAGCAGCCTGGAACAGGTTCTGGTCCAGGTTCTGGTTCTGGTCCGGTTTCAGGTCCAGATCCTGGTCCTGTTTCTAGTCCCATTCCTGGTTCTGGTCCAAGTTCTGGTTCTGGTCCGGTTTCAGGTCCAGATCCTGGTTCTGTTTCTAGTCCCATTCCTGGTTCTGGTTCTGGTCTGGTTTCAGGTCCAGTACTTCTGTACCACCTGGGAACCGCCCACCCTGATGTCACACCGGGTGGCGGCCATCTTGATGTTCTCTGCCTGACAGATGACTCACTCCAGCAGTTTTCTTCATCCTCAGCGCTCCGTTAGCTCTGCTCTCTGTCCAGTAGCTTTGTGGGCCTTCTGGCTCTCTGCCCAGGGCAGCATTCAACCACAGGACGTCACGAATGTTTTAAAAACATTAACACGTCTGTTTGGTCCCAAGAAATTCACTTTGTTACAGTATAACAACATGTTATACTGTTGTTATAACTATGGTTTTGGATTTATAGATTCCTTTCTGGCTGTAAATGAAAGTCATAATTGTAAGATGGCCGACGGGTGAGAATGTGCAGCTAACGGCCAAATGAGCTGCAAACACATGAATGATGCAACTCCAAAACACACAAACACTAAAAATAAAAGCAGCAAAAAAACAAAAAGGGAAAAACAACAAAGAGCAAAAACAAAAGCTGCGAACTGGTTCCACATGTTAGACCTCCAGACCACCAGGGGGCGGCGGCCGCCAGCTCATCTGGAGCCAGGGTTTGTTGTATATTTTACTCTTTTAAATTAATCTGAAAACATTTTGGTCATTTCAGGTTCAGGCTGCTCTAAATATGAAACTGTCAGATTTTATAAAACAGCTGGAAATTAATTTTTTTTTATTTTTTGAGTAAAAACAAAAAGAGAAGATCCATTCAGAAAGTTGCTTTACAAATTATGTCAAAGTAGATTTATTCTCATGGCCTTGATTTTAGTAGCTTATTTAAGGAGTTAAATGTTTGAATCACCTGTTACTGTGTGTAAGGATTCAGTTTTCTCTGTTCATTTGGTTCTGGTTCTGACTCGGGGCGGAGCGGGCCTGACGCGGGGCGGAGCGGGCCTGACGCGGGGCGGAGCGGGCCTGACGCGGGGCGGAGCGGGTCTGACGCGGGGCGGAGCGGGCCTGACGCGGGGCGGAGCGGGCCTGACGCGGGGCGGTCCGGCTCCCCGCTCCACGGGGACGCGCCCGCTCTCTCCTCACGCACTCACCGCCGCGCGGCCAGGCCACCGGCCAGCCTCTCAGCCTCTCTCCCCTCTCCGCTTCTCCTTCTCCTCCGTTCGGCCCGGTTCTCCTTGACTCGTCCCCCTCCCGGTCGGACCGGACCGGACCGCGGACCCCGGCCGGACCCGCTGACGGATCACCGACTTCCAGCCGCTTCTGTCCCGGGACCCGCCGTGATTCGCCGCCCCGCCTGCCGGCCTGCCTGGCTCCAGGTCCGGGCCTAACTTTCCCTCAGCCGGCCCTCCGTCTTCCGGTCCCTCCAGAACCGGACGGTGACGTCACCCGGGAAAAGTCGGCCCGGATCCTCCGTTAGATCCGGTCGGAGTGGGAATAAAGTTTTATCCTGAGCGGGACCCCCGCTGCGCCGCCTGGCTGTCCCGGTACCGACAGGCCCGAACCCAACCGGAACCAGAACCAGGATTGTTTGTTGACTTGTTTTTCTGCCGGAGGACATGATGAGGACCGAGTGGACCGAGTGAACCGACCCACGACGCGGCGGGTTTCCTGCGGTACAGGTGAGTCGTCCTCCGATCCGGGTCCAATCGAACCGGAACATTAAGACCTTCAGGATCAAAAATCAGATTTAATAAAGTCAGTTTCCATAATTAGATATGAATAATTATTTCTGTTCAGAGTAAAGCAGCGGAAAAATTTATGAAGATAAAATCATCCAGTTATTGTTTATATTTGTTCATAAATTAACAAAAATCAACTTTTTGATTAATTTATCATAAATAAAAGTTTGATGTCAGGAAAACAGGACCGTCGATGAACCGGTTCTGATCCGATGTGATGAACCGGTCAGACTGAATGTTCTCATGTTCTTACCCCGGTTCTGTCCTGGTTCCCTGGGTTCTGTCCCGGTTCTCTGGGTTCTGTCCCGGTTCTCTGGGTTCTGTCCCGGTTCTGTCCCGGTTCTCTGGGTTCTGTCCTGGTTCTCTGGGTTCTGTCCCGGTTCTCTGGGTTCTGTTCTGGTTCTGTCCCGGTTCTCTGGGTTCTGTCCTGGTTCTCTGGGTTCTGTCCCGGTTCTGTCCCGGTTCCCTGGGTTCTGTCCCGGTTCCCTGGGTTCTGTCCCGGTTCCCTGGGTTCTGTCCCGGTTCTGTCCCGGTTCTCTGGGTTCTGTCCTGGTTCTCTGGGTTCTGTCCCGGTTCCCTGGGTTCTGTCCCGGTTCCCTGGGTTCTGTCCCGGTTCCCTGGGTTCTTGTTTGGAAAACATAAATTGATTCTGGATGTTTTCCAGATTTTTCACCTTTTATTAATTATAAAACTTATGAATCATAATATTGTAAATCACAGTATTAATTTTCTGCTTGTGTTGAAATTAGATTTTAGTTTAAATGTTTGTTTTCTTTTAGTTTTCTTATATTTTTTAATCTTCCTTTCTGGAAACATTTTTCTCCAGAAATCAAATTTCCAAACTTTCTGGACTTTATTAACATTTTAAATCATATTTCACGGGATTCTTGAAAATAAACCAGCAGGTCGTGTTGATGCGGCGTCATCTCCACATTTAGTGTGTAAATCAGCATCGCCATGGCGATATCAATCACTGATTATTGGCTGATCAGCTCAGGTGACAGATTCAGCTTCTAGTTTTTAATAAAGAAGGAAAACAAGTTTGAAAACGTGAAATAAAATATTAAATATATCAGAATCAACTTTATATCAGTTCAGTGAGGTAAAACGTTGGTTGTTACTTCCTGTCAGGCGGCAGGACCAGGTTCAATCTGCTGCTGAGGACTGCCGGTCAGCTGGCTGAAACAGGCTGATACGGATATGAAATATTTCCACCGCATTAAAGTCATAATAATCCACCAGATCCTCTGGTCATGTATTAATGTCTATTTAATCATTAATCTGTTTCTCAGCTGCAGGAAAATGATTATTTTTCTGTTTTTGGTCATTTGATCCTTTTAGACGTTTTATTTTAAACTTTTGTATTGAATCCGGTTTATCCAGCGATCAGAACCTGATCAGAACCCAGAGCGCTGATCCGGTTCCTGTTCTGAAATCATGAAGAACAACTGAATAATCTGCAATAAACCCGGAGCTCCAGCAGCTGCAATGTTCATAAAATCCCATCCAGTCGGATTGAAGAGCAGCTTGTTTCCTTCTGACAGCAACTCTACGCTGTGATGTCATCAGTGACGTCATCCTCCTGCAGATTCATTCACTTCACATTAGGGCTGAAACGATTCCTCGACTGATTCTTGTACCTCGATTATTAAAATCCCTCGAGGAAAATGTACCTGCCTCGAAGCCTCGTTAATTTATGTTTTATTATTTAGCGCTCCGTGTTCCGGCCGGAACATTATTTGCGTTGCACAGAGCTCTCACTTCCGCCTCTGAGTTGTTGACGAAATCAAAGTGTTAGCGGCATAACGTCCATCTTTAAGTTCAACCAGGGGGATTTTATTGATTTATGATAATGAGGGTTTTCATCGTTTTGGGGCCCAATAAGCTTCTTTAAAATAACCGGCGCGACGCCTGGAGTTACTGAACATCCGGAAGAGGCTGCGGGAGGATTTCTACAGCTGAGCGGATGGACTGAACATGGCGGCGGCTGAGTCGTTGATGGTCCGTAAGTGGAGCTTTAGGACGAACCGCACAATAAACTTCAGGTTCCGGTCTGAGCAAACGGAGCGCATCGTTCATGGCTGGTAGATGAGTTTCTGAGTGACGAGGTGCCGTAAATATCCCGCATTGCTGCCTATGAGGGCCGATTAGGACCAAAACTATGTTTAGTCTCTCACACACTACTAAAAACTCACACACATAAAATATTTAAATTGCTCATATATACTATTAAAATGTCACATACATATGCAATTTTTCTCTGTCACACACACAAAATACTAAAATAATATCACACGCATACAGTTTTTTTTTCTCACACGCAGACATAAAATACTAAGATTGCACATATAAACTAATAAAATATAGACTCACCTTTTGTATGTGAGAGTGACGTCACGGAAGAGGCGGGGCATCATTTGGAGATCAGTTCGCGCATGCGTTGATACCACAGTGACGTCAGCTTCATGCTGGATGCTGGAGCTCCACGGTGTTAGCGGCGTTTAGCTCAAGGCTAGTCCGATTTATGAACGCTAATTTCGGCCAGCCGTTCTCTCCCGCTCCCTGCTCAAGCGAGGTTCACTTAAGTCTGTACTCCGGCGTTAGTTCCGCTTCGTCCGGCGTTAGCTCCTCTTACTCCGGCGTTAGCTCCGCTTCGTCCGGCGTTAGCTCCTCTTACTCCGGCGTTAGCTCCGCTTGCTCCTCAAGCGCTTGTTGGTTCACTTAGGGCTTATTGCGGTTCTAAGGCCGCTTACTCCAGCTCTAATGCCGGAATAAGCCCTAAGTGAACCTCCGACTGCTTGAGCAGGGAGCGGGAGAGAACAGCTGGCCGAAATTAGCGTTCATAAATCGGATTAGCATTGAGCTAAAGCAGCTAACACCGCTCCAATAGCCAACTTGATGCTGACGTCATTGTGGTATCAACGCATGCGCGATCTGTTCTCCAAATGATGACCCGCCTCTTCCGTGACGTCACTCACATACAAAAGGTGAGTCTATATTTTATTAGTGTATATGTGCAATTTTAATGTTTTGTGTGTGTGAGTTTTTAGTAGTGTGTGAGAGACAAACATAGATTTTGTCCTAAACGTCCCTCATGTCCCCCCTGGTCTTACGTTTGTCCCCTGATCTGTTTCCTCCTGTTCATTCGTCTCTAATCCATCCTCCACTCCAGGACACATTTCCCGTTTTCTTCAACAGGTTTGGGTCAAGGTCAGAGTTCATCTATTAAACTCACTGAAGATGAAAACATAAACTAAAAGCTGGATTATAGACATTTTTTATAAGCGTATTTGTGATCCTGC
>CAEGAE010094239.1:0-24918 GCA_903067095.1 Girardinus metallicus | reverse complement strand
GCTTTAAATGCATAAACTATACACCTATCTTCTATAAACACATCTTTTAGGAATAAACCTGCTCTGCCAGTGAAACGTTCAGAGCAACAGGGAAGCTTGCAATCTGGCTTAAAAGAGATTAAAAAAAAAAAGCAATTTTTTTTTCCTAAAAACATAAACAAGAAAGGCTTAGCCTGGCGGTGGGGCTAGTAAAACATGGCTGGCTACCAGGCCTATAATATACTGGGGGAAACCCTGATTTCCATTACAAATATGCACAAAACTTTTGTCAATATTCCACTAATGTAAAAAAATATATATAATCACAATTTTGCAATTGCGGTATTTCCGTTAAATAAGAAACCCAATTAAAATCACATGTGAATAAGCTGGTTGATGCGATAAGTCATTAAAAAACATGCAACACCATCATCCTCCAAACACTTCCTGCTGTCTCCTTTGTCTTTTCCACTAGTGGTAACATCTGGTTGTTGACCATGTGACTCATGTAATGGGAAAAATCATTTCCATTACAGTTTTGCAAAATACACTCATTGCTGCGCATTTTCCACCATACATATCAGTATGTGAAGGTGAACTACCTGAAGACAGCAGCTTCCTGCAGCAGTCGGAGTGAGCGTTCAAGGCTGCCAGGTGGAGAGGAAACATCCCATGGACTCCTCGTCTGTGCAGACAGATGGAGAGTATTTTTAATGATTAGAAACAGAGCAGCCCTTCCCTGGTGATGAAAACACCTGTGGACAAGTGAACGCCGCACCTTGTGCAGTCCGCTCCACTAGTGATGAGCGTGTTTATGAGGAGTTCGTGGCCGTAGCGGGCAGCAACGTGAAGTGGGGTGTTGCCGTCCTTATCCACGCTGTCGATTTCTCCGCCTGAAACACAAAACGTGGACGTGTGAAGACAAAAGAGCAGCTTCGGGAAAGGACGATGAGTAGAGCGACGACCAACCGTTCTGGATGAGGGTCTGTGAGCGGGTAAAACGACCATGAACCGCTGTCATGTGAAGAGGACTCTTCCCATCTCGGCTCTGATTGAAAACAAAGCAAAAAGGACTCAGGTTTTAACAGAACAGAACTTTTATTTGAACAGAGCAGTCTGTCGTCCATCCCTAGTAGCCTGGTTTTACCTGCACGTTAACATCAGCTCCGTTGTTGACCAGGAACTCCAGACAGAGTGCTCCGTGTGTGGAGGCAGCAGCGAAGTGCAGCGGGGTGAAGCCTTTGTTGTTGGGCTGGCTGACATTGGCGCCGTAGTCGATCAGCTCACTGACGACGGCGTCCTGGCCATTGAAACAGGCGACGTGGAGCGCCGTGTTGCCGAACGCGTTGGCCTCGTCGATCTGTTGGCACATAGGAGGAAACGTGACCGTAATGGAAGGGATGCGTGACAGAACTGCTGACTTACAGCAACCTGCAAATAAATTTGACTTTGTAATTCAACGCCTCTGTCTCTTTAAGAAACACCTGCTTTTTCTGAAACTCCACGTTCAGAAAACCCTCATAACATCGCTCGTCTATTAACAATTTAACAAAGTCTTTACCAGCATTGCACTGAGAAGTAGCTTGTATTATGGGATAAGGAAATGATCCCATAATACAAGCAAATACCACCAGGTGTTTGCTAATTGCTGCTGGCTAGTCTGAAGGAGTGAAGAGAAGGGCTACTCTGTGAGTTGGAAGCTCAGAAGCTTGGAAACTGCAGCTCAGAGGAGGAGCTTTCACCTCAAAGGCGTAGGTAGGTCAACCTAGGCGTTTTGTGCAGCTAAATGGTTACCATGGAGATTAAAGGATTTCTCAGACGTCAATGAAAGAATCAAAGTAACACTTCAGGTATGCTTTAGATGAGGGAATAACATTATAACATGATGTAAAGCTAAAAAAAAAAAGTCGATTTTACATGATGGATGAAAAAGATGGAGCTGCCAGATTTTTGTCTCTTGGTCAATAGTTACCAAATACAACACGAGCATGACTTGAAGAATTATTGTAGACATTTATATTCTGTTTACATCAGAGGAGGAGCTTGTAAACATCCACAGCTTCGGGTTTAAAAGAGGCTACTTGTTTATTGTAAATGGGTAAAATCCTGTAAATATGAACTGAAACATAGATTGGAAAGGATTTATCTGTAAGAAACCAGTCAATCTGCTCTGAGGATCTGTCCTTACCTCTACAGCCAGGTTGAGCAGGTGTTTGACCACAGCCAGCTGTCCGCTGGACGCTGCAGCGTGGAGAGGCGTGTACCCCCGCTTGTCCTTACAGCTGATCTCTGCACCCTGACTCACCAGCTGACGCACTACTTCTAAATGACCTGCAGGGGGCAGCAGCACACAAACCAAGTCATGCCTGAATAATGTCTGGGCATGAACCTTTCAGATCCTGGAACTCTGAATGATTCAACATGCATGCTCTGTTTTAGTTGAGAGCTCCACTGCACCCAGCCTTCGCTTTAGTTAGCAGACACAGCCTGCCACGCTGAGGACTAAAATGGAAGCACGTGATTGTGGTCATTTTCCGATTATCAGCAAAAAAAATAAATAACCAGGACATTTGACTGAAAACTGACTTGAAAGCAGAACATGGAGAGAAAAAAAGACCTCATTATAAGGATAACAGCATCAGACATTAAAGTCACCTAATCTAAGACTCAGCCAGCCTATTCTAGACTAGCCAGTGTTAAACATTAAAGCACAAAGTGACTCTATGCTGAAACATAACCAGCTTCAGATTAAAAATTAGGTTTTTATTATTTACTGGCACCCTTTGTAAGTGTGTGAAATCTCAGTTTTTACTGCAGTATTATAATCTCCCCAGAAATGAAATGGTATAATCTCCCAATAAAATAAAATCCCTTCTATATACACACAAACCTTGGTTGTCTACATTTTTGATATATATATATATATAGCAGCATGATGTATAGCACAGTTTAATCTAATTAAATTATTTCATATTTCTATTGAATTTTGAATTTGTGTCTAAGAAGGAATATAGTGTGAAGAACATAAGAGGGGAATAACGGGAAGAAGAAAGGAGGAAAGACTATAAAACACTAAAAACAAACATTTTTAGGCTTGCATTAAAAAAAACAAAAAAAAACAGCAACATTAAGCTTTTTACACATCTTGGACAGGAATAAATGTGACATTTAGTTCTATAAGAAAGAGGTGAGTTGGTCTCACCCAGGAAAGCGGCCCAATGCAGCGCTCGGCCGTCCTTCTTGTCGAAGGCGTTGATGTTCGCTCCTTTAGCAAGCAGAAGGTTCACCATCTGAGGGAAAGCAAACAGAGGAGGAGGGATTGGTAGGAGCAACATGATGAACACATAAACGCAGCTCGTCTCCTGGCTCACTTGTTGCATGAAAACTGTGGAGGACTTGTTGTTGGTGGAGAAACAGCAGATTAATTTTAGCTCCAGCACATTTCTGAATGACTCCGTCAGAAATGAAAAGGCACCGCCCACTTCAAAACCCCACTGATACAGCTGCACTCGCCCACCTGTTT
Source organism: Girardinus metallicus (assembly GCA_903067095.1). Classification (NCBI taxonomy): domain Eukaryota; kingdom Metazoa; phylum Chordata; class Actinopteri; order Cyprinodontiformes; family Poeciliidae; genus Girardinus; species Girardinus metallicus. The sequence goes on along the minus strand of CAEGAE010094239.1, from coordinate 21,416 downwards.
CCTCTATTTATCCAACCGGAATAGCAACAAAAGGTCGCTTACATCACAGCCTCCCTCTTCAGGAAAACTGCACTGGAAAAAAGCTGCTTTAGTCTGGACTCTGCCTGCAGTACCTCTGTGTGGCCGTTGAGGGCGGCGTGGTGCAGCGCGGTCCGCCCGCCGCGGTCCGACACGTTCACGCTGCTCAGCAGTGGGATGATGACCTCGGCACACCTCAGGGCGTTGTTGGCGGCGGCGACGTGCAGTGGCGTCTGCCAGTTCTTGTCCCGCGCGTTGACGTCTGCAGAGTGTCGGATCAGAACCCGCACGGCGTCCTGGAGGGGAAGGCGAGAGAAAACAGACCGCAGGACGACTTTAACCAAAGTCACTATGAAAAACAAGAGAGATGATGAAGTTACAGGAATACGTATTATTTATTAAGATTTGTTAAATGGCATCATGAGACAAAAATGTCCCACAAAACGTTTCACTAGGCCAGTCGATATAAGTAATAAGTCAATTTTTTTTCCTCGTGTCTCTCTTTCTACCACATTGTGAAAAAGTTCCATTGGTATGAAGTTTTTCGGTCAGACCAAGTAGTAGCGGTAAAAGACTGTTACTAGCTGCATTTCCATTGACCATATAATTGCGCAATTTGACATTTATCATATAAATTGGCTTAATGAAAACGCGCCAATAGAGAAGAAACTCTCGTTTTTTTTATAAAGAGTTTTGGTGATAGGATGAGGTGTTGTTTTGGTCAAAATAAGTTCATTAGTTCAAAAGTTTTACTTGAATTACAATATGATTAAAATATTGGATATTAAATTTGGGTTTTTGAAATGTTTAAAAAAAATGTGTACATTTCATAAAACTGAAATGAATACACTGAAGAAGACGATGACAGGAAGTGGAAGGAGGATGATGTTTTTGTCGAAAAGACACAATTCCGCAATTTTATTTCCATTAATTAAGAAACGCAATTAAAATCACAGGTGAATATGGTTGATCGTGCTACAAGTCGTTAAAAAAACACGCCACGCCTTCATCCTCCAACTACTTCCTGTCGTCGTCTTCTTTGTGGTTTGCACCAGTTGTTGATCACGTGCAAAAAAAAAAAAAAAAAAAAAAAAAAAGTGATTCCATTGAAATTTTGTGAAATAAAACAAATTTAATATGGCAAGAAAAACCACCTCAACCCAGCGGTAAAACTTTTTAGAAAAAAAATGTTTGTTTTTTTTCTAATTGCAGTGTTCCATTAAGCAAATTTATTTTCAAATTGTGCAATTATATGGTCAATGGAAACACAGCTACTGACACAGTCGTGTGAACTTTTGTGAGAGAAGCGCAGCTACTGTCTGAAGTGAAATCAGACCAAACTGTGTTTGTTTCACAGAAGTTTGGTCTGATTTCTTTTCAGACTGTGAGAAAAGAAGTTTGGTAACTCTTTTTACTTGATGTATGTAAACTGGTGGTTCCACTTGAGTGTGCCTGTGTGTGTGTGTGTGTGTGTGTGTGTGTGCGTGTGTGTACACTCACCTCACTGCGGGATGCCACGGCGCGATGCAGAGGGGTAAGCCACATGTTATCTTTGGCATTGACTCTGGCCCCTGCAGCATGGAAACATTCACGTGAACACGGTGCTGCTGATCTGCACCTTCACACATCAATATGGCTGTCAGATGGAAGAACACACTGCAAAAACTACACCAGCCATGACAGCACACACACACCAGCAAGCTAAAGTAAGGCAACTTTGTGTTTCCTTTTCATGTTGTCTCACATTTTAGATTAAAGCTGCAGCTAATTTTCAGAGAGAAAAAAAGGACAAACTTAGAAAAACGCTCTCCACAGAAATTCTGTCACCAGATATGGAAATTGTGAAAATGCTGGCAATTTAAAGTGAACATCTGAAGCTAAACTGTTACACAAGTTATTTTGTGAAGAGCATCAAGAAATACAGGATGCAGAGAAGTTGTGGGAGGATTTATGCTTCTGAGATCATTTAATAATAATAATTTTCTTTAGATATTTTAACTTCAGGTTCATATGTGAAAAGTGAAAAAAGGCCCTTGCAACAGAACGGTAGATGAAAATGTGAAGGATGAAGATCAGAGTGGACTTCTTACCGGAGAGGATGAGGAGCTCGATGATCTCTGCATCTCCCAGGAATGCTGCTGCGTGCAGCGGGGTGCGTTTCTCTGGATCCTGCAGGAAAACCCGCAACAAGTCAAGATGCAGCAGGGCTCCAGAAAAACAAGCACCCAGGAGAAACCTCAGGGGGATTAACCTCTGAACCAACAGAATCATGCTGGACTCTGGACAGAAAACAATCCACTTCTAATCACATAACCAGCCCAGAGCTGTGCAAACCGCAGTCCTGTTTGGTAGAATATTATGTTCCAAGTGCCATGCATGGAAGTTGTGCATGTCAGTCATATTTCTAGCCTGTTGGATAAACGTTCACAGCTCCTCATGCAAACATTTGATGGGTATTTTTAAAGGCCAGGCTGTTGGGATGTTGTGATGAAGGTAAAAATGTGGGTTAACTATAATCAATATCATCATCATCACTATATTCACCAATAATAGCACAGCTGACCTGTTCTAGACAGAACACTTTAGCAGCCTCTGATTCTGCTGTGTGCTAAGAAGTATTACACCTCTGTTTTTTGGTGGAGTTTTTTTTTTTTTTTTTTTTTTAGATGCACCAAATTGAAAACTTGGGCCGATATCGACATTTACATTATGGCCGATAACTGATATGTACCGATTTTATGTACATTACAGCGAGAAGAACAAGTATTTGATATGCTGCTGATTTTACAGGTTTTCCCACTTGCCACATGGAGAAGTCTTTCAGTTTTATCATAGGTACTGTTCAACAGTCCGACTCCAAACTAAAAATCCAGAAAATACCCCTGAATGATTTTTAAGTAATTAATTATCCATTTGGAAATTAAAAGGTTGTAATTTATCATCAGAATCACAGTAACAGACCCAGAGGTAACTAGAAATCGGCCGGGAAAAACCTGATTGGTGCTTCAGGTTAGCACCGAAATAACACATTATCTGTTGACTGTTTCAAGTTTACTTTTTGAAAATAAGACATCACACCTCAATTAACATTTACATATAAATACATGAGACTATAGCCAAAAGTCTAGTTTCCATCTCTAGAAACTAGCAGATATAATACAGTATATTCTAATATTATAATATTCTACCCAGGACCAACTACCACCTAACTAGTCCCATTAGCAGGTTGATGTACATGATGTAAACATGTACATGATGCAGAGTTTTTGATGCAGATACGGCATCAAAAACTCTGCATAAAAGAGAAAAGGGGCTAATTAAACAGTTCATTTGTACTCTATAAGGGTACAATACTTTGAATAGCTATGCTAAATAGGCTAGTTGTGTCACTGCAACAATCAAATCTACTACACAGTTTTCACATGCTAAACAGCTTCATGTGTTTTATTTTGGGTAAATAAATAGTTTTACTGAGGTTTTGGCCTGCCGTTCACTGGACTCTAAGACTGCAGTTCATTTATTGCAGTTTTAATGTGCCGCCCTTCTACAGTTTGTGCCCCTGCCTGGCCTCCGTAAGTAAAAAACCCAGACACGCCCCCGACTGAAAGACATTCCAAGTGACATTAAGTCGCAGTTCAGAGGTGGATGTTTGAAAAAAATCAACCTATTAATTAAAAAAGAAATTCTTAAAAGTCTAGCCTGAACCGTATTTTAGCACTGGAGCTGCTCTGACAGGCCAACCGAAACACTCATCACTGGGTCTGATGAAAGATCCTGCCACTCACAGGAACTCTGCCTTTTTTTTTTTTTAAATCAACTTCTGTTCTAATGCAGTGTAGTAAAAGGTGTAGTCGGGGTTCATAAATCATCTCTACATCAGAAGGAAACAGGAGTAAAGTGTCCCTGTAAACACGAAAAAGCCCTGTTTACCACCGGGTTAACATGCTGCTCGTCCTCCAGCTCTAAACAGATTGGTTGCTATGACACCATTTCAGCAGTTTACATGGAGCAAGGTGTTAAGTGGAACAAAAAAAGAGAGCGAGCTGCCGCTGCACATGGCGGGCTGACGGACCAGGAGTTTCAGCTGACGGACGTCCTGCTGGACATTCTGCCACAGAAACAAACTGAGGTGGAAAAGTGACAGTCGGGCCAAGTCCAACCCACATCCGCTGCAGCTCGGCTGCACGTGTTGTCTATCTATAGCCAAATTAGAGTATATGTAAATAAACACACACTCTGAACTGTGGCTTCGCTGACCCCTGACCTCCCAACTCAGGAAGTGGGGAGTCGGACCAAGGAGACGATGGATTATCTCCGTGAAAGCAGACTGAACTGGAGCTCCTGAAAGCAGCTACATGAAGATACTTTTAACCTGATGTGTCGTTTTTCTAACATATTTAAAATGTTATTTTTTCTTTTGTTTGATTTTTTTTTTATGCAAATCTTGTAGAAAATCCTTCATGCACAGTTTGAACAAGTGGAAGAGAACTCAGCCCTGGTAAGATGTCAGTAGTTTGTGATGTGAAACAGTGAGAACATTTCAAAATGTATTTCATTTTATTGTATTATTATGTACTGTAAATTGCAAAGCTGCTGAAACCCTGAGCTCCTTTTAACCAAGGCTGAACACCCACCTGTTTAGAGCTGCCTTTCATGAGCCGTAAACGGAACAGATTTGATTCCGACTGATGGTTTTGATGATTTGACAAAATTTTACGTTGACTGCCTTTTTGCTCTTTTTGTGATGTAAAGAACTTTGTTGCCTTGTTGCTTAAATTTGCTATACAAATAAACTTGACCTGATTTATGGAAAATCCAGTGTTATGACAAATCTACTTTTTTGAGCTTTATCTCATGTTGTAACGTCATTCTCTTGTGGCAAACATTCAGCTGTCCAAAACGCCTGGGTGAACTTAGCTCCGCCTTCCAGGACGAACTACCATCTAACAGAGCACTCCTGCCCCACTCAGCTCCTTGAGACTAGCCAGAAACAATTAGCAACATCTCCTAAATTGTTAATAGAGGAGCTATGCTGTGCTGACTTCCTGAAAGCGGAGTGTCAGGAAAAACAAATTTCTTAAAGAGACAGAGGGCCAATTACAAGGCGTTAAATTACAAAGTCAAATTTCTTTAAAAGCTGTTTTTGATATGTACAGCATTTTTGCAAAAACTGAGGTTAACATTACTTAGTTGTGCGCTAAAATGGTACTATGTGCCTGGAAATGCACATAATACTGCCCCTTCAGCCTGTAGAAGAACATTCAAAATTGAAATGCTGCGATATCCTGGCTGCATAAGTTTGTATCTAACACTTTAGTCATTTTTGGTACAGATATCAAATTTGTACATCTTGACTAAATAGTTGATATCTGACAACTCAAGCTTACAAATATGCTCCAAATTTAGCAGATTGAGGACAAATCAACTGTTGTCAACTTATGCACTTTGTCGCTATACTTTGCAACTTCACAGACCAAAAATAATTTTTAAAAAATCGGTATCTGCAGGTCAGTCTTTTTACAGATCGCCCAGAAAACTGCAATCGGTTCAACACATAGCCCACAGATTTTTTGACAGTTGTAGTTCAGGACTTACACTAGGTTGTAATTTTCATCCTATAAAGCAGTTATGTTGTTGATTTGGATTCATGCTTGATCCCCAACAATGTATTTCCTCCTCATCTCCATTTTTTGGTCAACATTGACTGGCATTTATTTACAAAGGGTCATAACTTCATCCATTTATATAAAACAACTTCCAACTGAAGTAGCCTCACCATAATGCTGCCACTACCACGTTTCATTGTTAGCATGACATGTTTCAGTAACCAAACACAAGCAACACTTCCTGACAAGTTTTTAGTCTTTAGCTAATGAATAGCTAATATCAGAAAAAAATTAGTTGGGTACAGAAGAAAGTCTACCGCTGAGTCAATTTAACAGATTATTAATTTAAGGCTTCTGCTACCACAAAAGACTGGCATTTGCAGCTTCCTGTGACCCCCTGTGTACGTGTCACTGTGTGTCCTCACCAGGGCATTGATGTCTTCAGATTTGTATATCAGCATTCGGATCTCTTCAGGGTCTCCGCTGAAGATCGCCTGGATAAGAGGAGGCTGGAAAGGAGTGGGGGAGAGAGAGAGAGAGAGAGAGAAAAAAAGAAAACGGTCACATGACCTGAAGCACAAACATTTCTCTTAAGCACTTTGTCAAAGTGAGGCGACATGATGAGAGCGCGTGGGAATATTTCCTGAACATTACAACAAGAATTTATTCCTCCAGTGTTGCAAAGCGTCGCCATGCACAACTGGAAGATACTCGGTTTAGGAAAAATATTCCCATCCCCTTTCCAATCTATTCCCAAACAGACAAACCACTGTGAAAAACGCATTGTAGATACAGATCAGAAAAATAAAATGCTTGTGTAGAGAAACGGCGTCTGTGAAAAGCGCGGCGTGGAGGTCACATCTACGAGGCCCTTATTTTTCTTTTCAACATCACAGACATGAGGTAAATGCAGGCCCTCAGTACTCCTTAGGAGACTGAGGAACACCAGAGACAGGCTAACTGTGTTGTTAGGAATGTCAAAGTGTTGCTCCAAAGCAGCTCAGTTTGAAACAGATTTTTTCAATGTTTTCAGCCTGCTGTTTTCTCAGAAAAGTCATGTAACTATAAATTCATGTAACTATAAATAAGGCCTTAAAATGTCTTAAAATCTCATGACAAAAATTTTGTTAGCTTTAAATAAGTCAATCACAGCTTTTCAGACTATATACAAGACTTGACTGATTGGTTGATCTAATACGTCTAGAAAGCTGGACTTGCTAGCCACCTAGCAAGTCTACCCTTGCTAGGTGGCTAGCAAGGGTAGCTTCTGTATGCTAGCTGCAGAAGCTACCCTTCTGTAGCTAGCTAGCTAGCTTCTGCATGTCCATGGCAAAAAACAAAAAAACAAATGTTTAAGCTAGGTTCTATGGGGGTTAAGGCTATAGAGAGCCATACGTTGTGTAATTCAGCAATATCCCCCATCAATGCCAATATGCTTTTTTCATCCTCAAATTTCATTCCAGACGGTATTAAAAAGGTCTTAAAAAGTCTTCAATTTGATTTCTGAAACCTGCTGATACCCCTTTTCTGTTTTCAAGAACAGTCCTTTTGAACAACACCTTCCCTGTGGTGATCACAGGCACAGTAAGGTGAGACATGTTGAGGTTACTCTATAAAAAAAAAAACATAACACTGTGGTCAGGGTGCTGTTAGCCTTAATACTGCCAAAGTACTGATGGTGAATAATTTTAATATTTTTGTGCAATAATGGTTGACACTTTTTAAAAAGGACCACTTCAGTAGAAACTAATGTTTTCCACCATCTTCACAGACATTTTAAATTCTTGTGTTTTGTCATAAAAGGAAAAACTCAGAACCGGTCCTCCTTGTTTGATAGCTTGCAGCATGCATTTTCATTGACACTTTTAAAATTGCAAGTATGAAGTAAGAAAAATGAGCAGAACAGTTGAAAACCATGTGGATTTTTATTGCCAATTAGCATTGTTATGAGTTCATCACATCTGTATATGTAAGACAAACTACTAATATAGAAATACTTTTAATCTTGACCCCTTCCAAAAAAAAAAAAAAACTACAGAAAGGGATTAAACATACTCTGTTAAATAATTAAAAGCTGAGCTCAGGTTCACTTTACTTCCTGCTGTATTTCTGCCACCAGCTGCCTCACTTCCTGTTGCACAGTCTCTCCTTCTCAGAAACACCAGAGAGGAACCGATCGCAGAGCAGCGTTTCACTTCTGCTTCAAACAGCCAGCGGTACTTCCTCATCGGACCCGTTTTGTCCCCCTGAAAGTGACTGTGGCGTGGTGAGATCATCACGCTGCTGATGGACATACCGGAGCCTGACTGTACGGCGGCAGCTTTAAGGCAAACCAGAAATCAGGTCGCATCAATTACCACAGCTAGGAATTCAAAGAATTTGCTTCGTCTTTAGATTTTATTTCTAAAAAAAGAATCTATAAACATGTTAAAATCTTGGCTTTTCATACGTATGAAAAGTATATATTTCATGCATACTTTTTAAAAAGCATGTATGACATTTTTTGGCAGTAAAGAGTATGCAAAAAAGAATCAGTGAACAGAAGCATTCAGCTTATTTCATTCTTCCTGCAGATTGGTTTCAACAAAAGGAAATGTCTGCGAGAGACGGTCAGCGTCTCTAAACGTCTCCAGGTGTTTTTGGAATTCAGCTCAGCTATTCCAGGTACAGACGGAGGAATGTTCTGGAGCCTCTCCAGAGTTGTCTTGTCTGTTTCGTTCTCTTTTTTTGGTCAGTCCAGCAGAGCAAGAGGTGTGTCCCACTTTCATGTCTCTCCACTTTGAAAGCAAGTTTCATTTCAACACCTCTCCTTCTGAGTTTATCTTTACATTCTTCTGTCTGTACACACCGACTCACAGCATGATGCTGCCACCTTCGTGCTTTAGGCCTGGTATCGGATTTACCATGTAACTAACATGTTTATCTGGAAATCATAACATTTCTTAATTAATTTCATATAACCCTGAGTATGCACTGCACTTAATGATGGGCGATAAATCGATTTTATCAATTAATCGAATGTTTGGTTTTTGAAAATTAAATCTCCGGAAAATCTGATTTTTTTTTTGTCACCGTTTCCCTCCTTGGGTTCAGAGTGATGTCAGTGCGCCGACGGCGGCCGTCCTGTTTGATAAGCATGTCTTACAGCTTCTTTTCATTTGGACTTTGAATTCAGGTCAACTCTATCACTGTACACAAGGGCCAGACTTTGATTTTATTATTTTTTTTTTTTACGAGAATAAAGTCATAAGAGGATGAAGTCGTAGTAAAAAGAGAGCAAAGTCTTGCACTGTGGCACAGTTGGTAGCTCTGGCGGAAAGGAGGTCGTGGGTTCGATTCGAGGTCTTTCTGCATGTTCTTTCTCTGTGTATGTGTATCTCTAAATTTTCCTTAGGTGAGAGTGTAAAATAGGTTTTGGTATAGAAAAAAAAAAATCAGAGCCGTAACTGTACATAAAAACAAACTAGCCTAAGTCACATCCAGTTCCTGTTGCCGTCTCCTCCGCAGAGAGCTGAATGCAGTTCAAATGTCACAGCTGAGGGAAAAGCTGTCGACATTTGGCAGACACCGACAGCTTTGGGTTTCTCCCCTCTCGTCTCTGCATGCATTCACATAATGTGGTGCGGTGGGTGACAGCGTTGTCAACAGCACTGCTCCCAGATTGTTCTGCAACCAGCCTGATATCTAAAGCAAGGAGAGGAGCAGAATGGAGCAGAGACAGGGAGAGCAGAGGCCTGACAGGAAGTGACATCAGGAGTCTGGTTCATCTTCCCTGCAGGCCGTCCCGAACATAACAAGTCATTGTTACAGCGGAAACTTTCACATATATACCCTGACAACCCCTTTCTCACACACACACACACACACACACACACACACGCACACACATATCTGTTATTATCCCATAAGGACGGCTCAATGTGACCCAGATCCCATTAGAAACCAAAACAATAAGAAATTCTTCTCCAACATGCAGCGGCTGTTCGTTCCTGGCAGTTCTTATTAACAACAGGCTGAACTAGGAAAGACGACACAAAAGTTCAAACTGAGTCGGTCAGATTAGCTGAAATGTCCTGTTTTCATCGAATAATCCACACACTAAAGAACATTCTGCTTTAATTAGCTGCAAACTATGTCAAATACTGATGACTCGGCACATCAAAAGGCTGGGAACAGACAACGCTTTATGACCGAAAGGGAAAACACTGAAGCAGCTATTGATTAACCAATCGGTTGCAATGGGTATTTTGCTTCAAAAACGTTTGGCTCCAAACAGCTACTTTTATTTTATCTGACATCAAAGATTTTCTTTTTCTGCAGATTCCTCCAAACCCTTAGGTCTGGTCCTCCAGATTTTATTCTTTTTGACAAAAAAGAATAAAATCGGCCAGAAAACTGCAATCGGTGCGACCCTTTATCTTTTACTATCAAATTTCTCCATCAAATTATTACAAGTAGCCTGATCATGACATGTTGTACAACGCTAATCGTTTTGAACCTGTGAACTTTTGACAGGTTCAAAATGGGGAAAAACCAAAGGTGTTATGAAGGAAAAAAAAGAGTAACCATATAAATAAATAAGCACATCTAAGCTGCCGCCTGATGCACCGATATGAACATTTGGGCCAATATCGATATCCAATATTAATATTGCTGTTTTGGACGATAACCGATATTTATTTACATTATATACATTTATCAATATGTACAAAATGTACAACATTTTGTACATTTTGAAAATGGATGACAATTTTTTTCAATGTTTTATAATAATTATTGTCATAATTATTATTTCGAGTGAAATCAGATTTTATTTTACCGAGACTTTAAGATGGAATATTGAAATAAATATCGGTTGCTAATATCAGCCCAGTTTTATTTATCAGGCCGATACTGATATGTTTGGAAAAAAAAAAGACTAATATAGGCAATACCAATGTTGGCGCCGGTATATCGTGCATCCCTAGTCAGAATCTCCAGAACTTCAGTTTTATTCAGCATGGAGGAGAGTTCTGTTCTGAGGGCACAGAGAGCAAAGGGAAGATGAAGAAAAGTACACAAGTACACCAAGCCTGAGGGTTTTAGCTGAGTGCTGAGTGAAGGCATCCAGTTATCAGTCATCATCAGCTTGTTGTCTGAAAATAACAGGAAGTCCTACAGTTCTGAGTTACACACGCACACACACACACACACAGATAAACTGAAAAAAAAGAAAAAAAAGCAGCTCTTCCTTCCTTGACGACACATCTGATATGAGCGCCAAATCAGGGTTTCTACTGAGACATGTCCACTGTAGAGCAGCTGCAAACGCCACTCTGCAGAGGCTCCCAAACAGGTTCAGAGACCTGTAGGATGGCTTTCTGTGTTCAGCACCATGAGCCCACATTAAAGCCACGGCATCAAACAGAGACAATGACTGCATCGTCTAACAATGTCAGCTTTCTCCTTCAGAACTACCGGAGAGAAAAGTGAATAGGGAGGAACAAATGTTTTATTCAGTTTGATGAACGTTTATTTCCGTGCTAAGTGATGGAGACGTTGCACGACCTTCGCCACTGAGGACGTTCCCGTTTCTGTTTCTCTGTGAATCTACAGTGCTGGAAAAAAGTATCGATTCTTTTGTTTTCGTTAATCTTTCACATTGAGAAACTCGTTGTATGACCACAACTGGAAAAAGTAATGATTAAAGATGCACCAATACGATATTAATATCTGGATCGGTCACGATATTTTAAAATAAATTCAAGATCGAATATCAGTGACAATGTGCCTGATTCTTAAGGGTGGAGCTATTAAGTCTAATTCTGTGCTTTGTGCTCTGAGTGACATCATGATTTATTATTTATTTTATGCTAAATTTAGAATTTCTAATTGTACTTTCCGAATCAACTGAAAGAAGATTTGTTGCATGTTTATTTTTACATGTTTGACCAAGATAGTCTATTGTTAAATCAGTTTCAGTGTCTTTATTATTTATTCTACATTAAGCGTTTTACTACCAATTCCACTGACTGAACAAATAAAGTTGTTACATGTTTAAGATTATGAATTATGGCTTCAAATAACTGCAAATAAGTTGCAGTTATTTGACACCTGCAACTTATTTATTGCAGTTATCAAATAAATGTGTAATTCAGTACATTTATGTCTGTGTTTAAAAAAAAAAAAGCATTTTAAGTCAATATTCAGCACCGTTTTTTCTGTATCGGATCGGTATCAGCTGATACCAGACCTCTGATATCGATACCCACATTGGAAGTGAAAAAAGGTGGATCGGTGCATCCCTAGTAACGACTCCCTTAGCAACAACCTCCCCAGTAAGGTGCTCTCAACTACTGCCACTGAGTCTTTTTCCCTCCCTGTGGAGGAATTTTATCCCAGTTTTTTTTTGCAGAATAGTTGAGCTGCATCATAAGTTTCTGAATACCTTAACAGCCTGTTTTAGATAACATCCAAGAATCAATCAGATTCAAGTCCAGACTTCGACTAGACCACATCAGAACCAGATGGCGTTGTTCTTCAGTATTTGCTGCGAGAGCATCAATGATGCCAGGTCATTCAGGTCCAGACCATCACCATACCAAAATGGCTGATGGTGGGTTTTATTCTGAAACGCTGTGTTAGCTCCACAGCAGCTGCAACGGGACACACTACTTCTGAAAAGTTCAACTTTTTCATCATCTAACCCTCAAATATTTTCACAGAAGCCTTGGCAATCGACAGGATGCTTTTTTTTGGGACGTCCTGTTCCGCTGGGTCAGCAGTGGTTTAATCTTGGAACTCTCACACAGATGGGGTAACGTCTTAGTGTTGAACTCTGACCTTTACTGAGGCTAGAGCTTTAAATGGGACCCCCTGGATGAGTCACAGACACTCTTGGAGTTCCATGTTTTCTCCATTTGTGGATAACGGTTCTCATTATGGTTCCGTGGTCACGCAGCCTTAAAAATGGCTTTCCAAACCCTTCCCAGACCAAGGATTTTGTAATGATTCAGGTCATCTAGATTGTCAGAATGAAGGACAAAGCCCCAAAGAAGCCTGAAATTGATCAAATTCTGCAGATAATTATGATACAAGTGAAAACTTGAGAGGAGAAAGTATGTCTCCTTGGGAGAAACATGTTATCTTTCGGCTGCTCATGAGTCCTCTACAGGTCAGCAGTACTAATCTTCACTGAAGCAGCATTTTTACCATTTTTAATGACTAACTCTGGAGGGCGAGGTTATTCAGACAGTGTCAGTGTAAGAATTCACCACTACAATGAAAACAGATCCTCTGATTAAAATAAAAAGTGCTTCAGGAATAATGTATTACAAAAATAATCAAGTCAATTTTAGATCAATATGTTGGGTGAAGTCATTAAATATTTGACGCCAACTTAAAAAAGTTACTACAATAAATAAACAAACATTTAAGCAAGTTTTGGACACTTAAGTCGCTATGATCTGGTTGTTATTCCTTCATTAAAATATGAGACAACGATTCATAATCAACTATACGGGCATGGTAAAAAAAATTTACGCCCTCTTTATCTTCCAGGATTTTATCTATCAAGACATAATACATCAATTTGATCTGTATCAGGTTGTAAAATTATTTAAATCTTAAAAAAAAAAAAAAAAAAAAAAAAAAGCATACCATGTCTCCTTTGCTATCGACCTTTAAACAAATCAAAGCTAAAATGGAACAATGAAAAAATAATAAGTACACGATTCAATAGCTTGTATACTTCCACTCACTAATTAGAATTTAAATTGCCTTCTGTCTTATTTTAGCAGCATCTCATTTGTTTTGGAAGGAACTTAAGCTCAGTCAAGGCTTTGACTAGACCTCTTCTTCAACCTTTACATTGGGCATGTGGTTGTTGTCCTGTTGATGTTTCAGCTTAGTTGTCAGGTGACTTCACACTGGACTGTGGAACACTATCTAAGACAAAAGTTGACTTGTGGACAGCAAAGTCCCCAGGCCTGTGGCTGACTAACAAGCCCAGAGTATCACCACCCACCACTGTACTTGACAGTTGCTATAACGGACTGTGTGCTTATATGGCGTCTTTGGTTGTCACCAAACTTGCTGCTGTGCATCATGGCCAAACGACTCTCCACTCTCATCTGTCACAAGGAATTTGTTCTAGTGGTGCTATAATTATTTCTGATGCAACTTTCTGCTTCAAGAGAAGACACTTTCCCCTTCTTCAGTCTAATTTAAGTGTCATTAATTTCAGCACTTAACATGCTAACTGGAACCTGTAGAGGTCCCGGAAGTCTCCTGGGTTTTTTGCAATTCTCAGAGAAATGCATGGTCTGACCTTTGATTTCTCTGAGGAATGAACTTCAAATATTTTTGGAAATGTTAATATAACGCTTCCTCGATTAATGGGTGGTAACAATTGCTTTTATAAGTTCATTGCTGATGTTTTCCCCATTAGGATTTTGTTAATACAAACCTGTGTGTTCCAAAGCAGTACACTGGCCTTTTCTAAAAAAGGTGCTGCCACTCCCTGATGATCAATTATCCAACTACATTTCACTGGAAACACCTGGGTGCTACTTTCCTTCTTAAATCCTATGGAAACAGCAGGGGTGTACTTAGTTCTTGTTTTTTTTTTCATGCTTGAACATTCTTGGGTTGCATTGTTAAACTGATAATGACTGTGGGGAATCTGTTGTGTGTTTTTGTTATTTTAATGTTAGATTTAAACAATTTTAAAAACTGATAAAGACAGTGTCATTTTTAATGTAGTCTTATACTTTAAACAGCAGAATTGGAAGAAGGTAAACTAATATTTGTCCTATAACTCAATTAATTCAACAGGATTTGTTATTGCCAGAACTGAAACTACCAAAATCTCACAAACATTAATCGATAGACCCATTTAGAACTAAATTTGCAATTCTCAACTACACAAAACACTAGCTAGTTTTTATCTTTATAGATAGTTAGCATTAAAAATTGAGGGCATTTATTTTTTTTTTTCTATTATAAACTAGTTTTCTATACTTCTAATAAAATAAAGATTATGGAGTAAAAACTTTTTTTTTCAAATAGCAAAAGGTGTGAAAATAAGTCGCGTGAATTTAGCTAAGGCTAACTCGCTAGCTACCTTTAGCTGGTCTTCACCGTACTTTTTCTTTATCATATTTTATGTATTTTTAATATGATTCTTGTAAAGTTTGTTAAAATTTTGAGTATTATAAAATTACATTGTTTCTAATTTCATTAAAGGTACTTTTGACTTTTAAAGTCATGCACTGGTCTGAAGCTTCTGGATTCGGGCTATTGACTTGTTTCGTTACTGTCGGGACTCCTTTTTTTAAAACAGATTTTTCTGGAAATTTTTGCAGAGAAGCTCCACACATAAAACACTAAAGTTAATTTTATCATGTGTTCTTACAGGCGCGGTACTTTTGCTACCTGCTTCTGGTGGAAGAAAACAAGCAGGAAGTCGCTGAGCTGTTATTAGGAAACACTTACACACATCATTACATCTTTGCTCATTTTGGTGCAGATGTCACGAAGGTGCACTATGAAGTCTATATTTGGGTGAAAAGTACTGCTTCCGGTTTAGATCTTACAGTTAATGTTCTAGACAGGAATGATAAATAAAAAGTCTAGTTGATATATTAATCACATTTTAACGAGGCAGCGCATCAGTGATGCTGAGCTGCGGGGCTCGCGCTAAGCTAATAGCGGCTAGCAGGTCCTACCTGGTCGGCCAGTTTCAGAACAGCCATCTCTGGGTCAGCTCCGTCTGCGCATCCACTCGCCCCCAAACCGCAGCACCATGCACGGTGCGATGCTGCGCCTCGCTCTGCCGCTACTTCCTCCCTCGAGCTTCCTGCGGCACTACAGCCGATTAAAGGCGAAGTTTTACACCGTAAGTCTCTACCGGGCACTCAGACGGGTGACTGTGGTGATGGTGAAGGCCGGTATGAGCTCCACGGCCATCAGCCCCGCTCCACCAAGGCTATCTACGGCAGGGCTGCTGAGCCGAGGCAGGCGCGCGAAGTCGCTGGGAGGCAGGGAAACAGGAAAAGCTTGACCCGCTGCTGTGAACGATCCACATTTATGGTTGCTTCTATTACTTCTGGTGCACGGAGGTCCCGGGCGGCTCTCGGAGTTTTGCAGCAACCCTCACAAGCCTTCCTCGTCCCCGGTCTGCAGAAGCAGAAAGCTCCCGGAGAGGAAGCTAGGCTGTAGTCAGCTGAACGAGATCATACAGGAAGTCCTTGCTGCTCTCCTGCTTTCAGATGCAAGAGTGGAGGCGAAGCTTGCTAAGCATCACCAGAGCTGCAGCATCTCCTCGTTGCCGCCACCCAATGGCCAAACGCTGAACTGCAAACTCCAACAATAACGAATAGATTTCATGTTTTGGTTTTTTTATTGAAACTTCAAGGCAGACATCTCAGAGGTCTACAGTCAGGCGGTCACTAGTTAACCTAAAAGCGACTCCTAATGTACTACAAAGAAATACACACAAACAAATAAGACTACTAAAAATATATAAAACTGATTACAAAAAATCTCAAACTTAAAAGACTTTGAATTGTATTAATATTCTAACCAAACTCAAATTGCAACCATCTGTTTTCAGGAGGTACGTCCTCATGTTTGTAGCACAGCAGCAGCATCAGGGATAACTTTTAGCAAGGGACGTCTCCTAGTTCTGTTTTCATGATGCATTCCAAAGGTTATGAAGGAAGGAAACAGATGGATGAATCTACTGCAGACACTGTAACAGGAGGACTAGACTGTATGGTGTGGTGTCATATTTCATTCACAGATGTCATTCAGTGAACATTTTATTTCTTTTTGACCTACCAGGCCTTTGCTGCCAAAAATACTACTGATAGTTTGAGGAAACAATGTTCCTGAAGTGTTTGGTTTAGTTGAGACGTGGATTATGAGGTGTGGCCTCTGCTACAGATAGAATCTGATCAATATCTGTCATGTTTTTTTATTATTTTTCTTCTGTTTCTGGAGCTAGTCAAAACCAGTTTTCATAAGAAGCCATTGCAGCCCTGCTATGAGAAGTACTTCACAACTTTTTAAAAAAATAAACATACACCATTACCATGCGACTGCCACGACAAAGGGTTCTCCAACCAGATGAGCAACCAGTTGCGGATTCTAATTCTACAAAATGTTCTCAGACTGCTGCTAAGGTTTAAAATCTTTTAACACCAGAAATCTTGCCAGATGAGTGGCTTTTACTCTGGGTGTAGTGATAAATGAAATCATATGTTCCCTGTGATGAACTGGGGGTCTTGTTTGGAGACATGTGGATATGGTTCTGGTCTGCAGTTGTGAGGACAAAATTGTTCTTAAGTTGAGCTCTGCCAGAAAAGCTCCTCGTCCCCCATCTAATCTGTGGCACTCCTGGACAGGATCTCGAGACTAGCTGTCGGGGAGAGGACCTCTGATTTTGGAAACTTGGGAGTCGTATCTATGCTTTTCGCAGATGTTGCCATCTTCGAGCCACAACCACCATGTGAAGCAGCTGGGATGAGACAAAGTCTAGACCAGCCTTCTCTAGCAGTAATTCAGCTTGGTAACAAGCCATTAATTTCATCCAGGTGTGTTAGAGAAGGGATGAATCTAAAAGTTGTAGGGTGGACTGGACTTGGGCACCCCTGGTCTAGTGTATTATTCCTCAATTGCAGTCCTCTGGGACAACTGCCCTGCATATTTTAAACATCTCTGTTCCAGAACTCCTGATTCAAATTATTGGATGATCTCCACAAAGTGCTGCTGAAACCTGTTAATCACCCACATATTAAAGTCGGGTGTGTGGCAAAAGAGGGAAAACCTAATACATGCAGTGTGGTGGTTCCTCAGGAGAATTGAGAAACACTAGTCATGATTCTCAACCGTAAATAGGGTAGGTCAGTCCTCAGGAACTACCATCCTATAACATATTGATGCATTCCTTCTCTAATACACCTGGATAAAATAAATGGCTAGTTACCAGGCCTCTGCTTAAGCCATTTGACTTGGTTGTGTTGGAGCAGGGATACATCTCAAAGTTATAGGGTGGTGGCGCTCGAGGACTGGTCTTGGGTAACCCTGGGGTAGATTGATTTTTCCTGGTTGGGGTCACTCTGCAGGGGAAGTGTAGGACCTTACTGTCTTGTTCACAAGAGATGTTTGAATTGAGACGAAGACTGAGACATTGGGGCCTGATATTAACAAAGAGCAAACAAAAGCAAAAAATGGTCTGTTCGGAGCCTCACTAATGGTCCCAAAATCGGTGAAACAAGCAACCAGTATGAATGTCCTCTGTCCAGCCACCTTTAGCTTTAGAGATAAGATGAGGAGCTTCATCATCTGCTGCTGCTCTACATGGTCAACGAGTCAGTTGAGGTCATCTAGAAATATGAACAGGATGCCTCCAAGGCACCTTCCGTTGGAGGTATTCAGGGCACATCCTGCTGGGATCAGACCCAAACCACATTGGAGAGGCTATATTTGCCTTCTGGCCTGGGAACGTCTTGGGATTCCCTATAATGAGTTGGGGAAGAGGATGTCAGTTTCCCTCTTCGACCAGTTGCCACAAGGACTGATTTCAGTAAAGCTGTAAACAGCGGATAGATAGATGTACTTAATATGGAGAAACTGTGCTGTCTTTCTCCACCTAGGCAATGCTGAGGTTTCACTTTCTGTCCTTAAGAAAGACAATCACAGCTGTTTGGAAATGCTCTTGGAAGTAAAAACCTTTGCTTAAAACCAGTTTAGACAATTGTTTTAGGCATATTTCAGCAACAAGAATAGTTGTAATTTCTTGACCCAAGGTTTTATTGTGAGGCTCTTTCTGGCATGTAATTAAACCAGGGTCATTTATCACTAAATTATCTTCACTAGTATGCTGTCCTGTGAATGCTAACCTCTCCATCTGGTATGCAGAGAATGTCTTTTTGCAAGTGATCCAACATTAGCACTCGTCTAACCATAAAAATCTGTACTTTTCTTGTCACCTTGTACTCTCTCCTGTATGCTGAACACAGAATTTACTTTTTTCCAATGTTCAAAATCAAAACGGATACAAATACTTTGCAACAAACTTCCAAAAGTGAGCAAACTACACAAACGGATCAGAGAGGGAACAATATGGCCTCAGTTCAGCCGTCTACAGGGGGAATCTGGGTCAGAGAGTCTGTGGTGCAGGAGTGAGCTGAACTGAGGGGAGGGGGAGGTGCGAGTCACAGTTGGTGAATATGTGGAGGTTTTTATTTTCTTATTCTTTGTCACTTTATTACAAGCTCATTTGCTACCCAGGACAGTAAAGAGAAGATCCACAGCATTCTTCCTGGATGCAAATGCACACGTGTGGAAGAAAGAAAAAAACTCAACCAGAAACAGGATTTTGTACACAAACCTTTTATTTGGTTAAATAAAGCCTTGATCTAAGAACAGAGGTGGTGTGAAAAATGGAGAAGGTCTGGGCGATACAGAAGTCTATCATAACCAATTAAACAGACAAAATGATCCAGATATTTAAAATGTGCTGACGACAGCCCTGTGTTCCTAGACAATCATCCGGCCTCAACTGCTTCTTACAGGAAACACAAGTTAAAAGTAAAAAATACATACAGACTCTACAAGGTTCCTTCTTTCACGTTTGGATTTTTCACTCAAAGAGAAGAAACTGAATGTAAGCACGAAGCCACTAAATAAAAACTGACCCACAGGCGACGGATCTAGAGCTGATCAGAGTTGGGAAGAAAAACAAAACAAAAAAAAATCAAGTGTATTTACAAAACGTATTCGAGCTCATAGCGGACGTAGACGTTCTTCTCATCGTTGTAGACCTGTGGGTAATGAGCAATCAGGGCGTCCTGGGAACCAATGTAAATGGAGTTGTAAATCTTCCAGTAGACGTCTCTCACCTTCCGGGCCGGATGGAACAGACCCTGGAGAGACAGACGGGGTTAAACAACGTGGTTCGTACATATTCAGCGAAACATATCTATGTACCATCCTCTCTAGTCATACAGTTCTATCTCTCATCCTAACCCTGGTCCCTACCTGTAAGCAGTACTGCAGCATGCGGCAGGGGCCGAGGGCCACTCTCAGCCCCTCCAGGGCGCCCATAACAGCCTGGATGACGTGGGGAGACGTCTCAAAAACGTTGGGCCACACATAATTCAGTAAATGGTTGAGAGAGTCTTCACAGCCAAAACCATAGACACCCAGAGACATGTGCTGGACGACGGCGCTGGCGGTCTGTCTGTGGACCAAATCTCTGCAGGACGACAAAGAAACAAGTTCAGAACGACATCCACACAATGCTCTTAAACCAGCCACATGGTTTTATCCCAGTATATTATAAGCCTGGTGGGCCGTCAGGCTTTACTTGCCAAAAACACATCATTACCTCGTCATACTTTCACATTTCCTGTCAACTTTAAACATTTAACTCAAAAACAAGCTAGGCTGCTGGATGACTGCCTGGTAAGTTTTCTGGGTGAAACCCTGTGTCATGTGTCTGGACAGGTTCTTCTCCACACACATTTCTATTTTGCCTCCTGAATGATGTAAGTGGAAAGGCCAATTCAATAAATGAAAATTAAATGTTCCATTTCTCCAAGGGTCTCAGCAAGTCAAATTTAAAACTTTCTAAGACCCTTTAAAAGCCACAATGAAGTAAATTTAAATTAGAAATTTAAGACATTTTAAGTCCTTAAGTTTAGATACATGAAATAAAGGATTTTAAGGGCAACCCGTTTGTAGTGCATTAACATAATAATAATTTATGTGTGGCAGATATTTGTAAAGCAGCCTGATGGACAAAGTGGATTGGTAACCAACAACTTCAAGAGAATAAAACAAGAAATAACATCTGTAAATACATATTTTTCCTTTCTCAATTTGCCTTTTCCAACTCATCAAACCCTGGGAAAAATACCCAATTCCCTAGTTTTCCTTTCTGAATGGGAATCCTGATAACAGCTGAAGTAAATTGCAGTGAGTTTAAATGGATCCGCAAGCAATTCCAACTCATCAGGGAGTTGTTTTAGACATGCCAGTAACTTGCTAGAAATCTTTCAAACTGAGGCGCATCACCTGTCCATTAATGCGTCCTCCAGCAGAGGTGTGACAGCGTAGATGTAGTCTTTCCCCATTTCTCCGATGTACTCGAACAGGAACGAGAGCGACTTCAGGACACCGTTCTGCACGTTCAGCTCAGGCACTCTGTATTCGTTCATGAGTGCCGGCAGCACCGTGAACGGCGAACAGGTCTCCGCCACGATGGCGATGGCCACGGTTGTACACACGCGGTTCTGACGCTCCTGGACCTTCAGGTTGTTCAGCAGAGTGGCCAACACGTCATGAGGCCTGAAAGGAGAGGGGGAAAACAAAATTGGGTCAGACACAGAATAAAGATTCCTACAGGTTAGCATACAGGAAGCAAACATCTGAACTGACCCGATGGCTTTGGCAATATAACCAAACGTGTTGACGGTAGCTCTGCGGATTGCCTTTTTGTGAGCTTTGAGCAACTCCAGCAACTCAAAGCAAATCCTCATCCACTCTCTGGCTGACACATACTCAGCACCCCTACACGAGGAACAAAAGTTAGAACGAAATCTGCCAACACTGAATCAGATGGTTGTTCTTGCAGGTTGCACCGACCTATCAGCGATCCGGCCCACCAGGTCGATGCAGTTCTCCTGAACCTTCTCATGCCGGTTCTTCAGGATGGGCGTCAAACGAGGAAGCCTGGGGGGCTACATAGTGGTGAGTGACTCACATACTTATCTATACATTCACATGGATACATGCAGAGGAGTG
>CAEGAE010094226.1:0-22799 GCA_903067095.1 Girardinus metallicus | reverse complement strand
TATATCTATATCTATATATCTATATCTATATATATATATAGATATAGATATATAGATATAGATATAATGCTGCATAATTACCCTTTACACAGTAGGTCAAAATATTCATTGTGCCTCAACACAATTATTAGAAGGAAATACAAACTAAGATACAAATGATCTTAGTAGGTGGATGGGAGAACAAAAATAAACTGAATTAAAAACCTTTTCTACTCTTTTGTTAAATTCCTATCATGCACTTCAAGCTATGATACTTGAGTTTTATAAACCAATGGAGAGAAAGGCTTAATTGTGAAATGGAGGAAAAAAATTTCAAGGCTTTAATTTCTTTTATCATTGAAAGTCAGAAAAGTGTGGCATTCAGTGGTAGTCAGTCTCCTACTGACACATCTTAAAAATCCTTCATATCTTCTCTGTCACAAATTATCTTTTCTACCTAAAATGCTGCCACACGATGACTGAACAGAAGTAGCATCCTTTCAATCCTTTTGTAAATAACTGAGGTTTGCAACACAAAAATTACTTTCTTGTTTGCTTCAACAAAGAGACAGATTGCAAAGCTTAACATCCAGAGCCTGTGATGATACCTCCCATGCTCACATGAGGTGAGCACATGAGACACATTACTTTGACGAGTAACATAGTATGTTTCGTTATTCTCAGTAAGCATACCAGCAAACCACAAAGTTGGTTTGTAAGACAGAAAAGGTCCCAACAAGAGAACAAAAAGGTATAGAAGCACACAACACACACATCTGTTTCCCTGCCATCAATCTCCCAACTCCACCTAGGTTGTTTTGAAAGTGATAAATTCAGCCATTTAATGTCCATAATTAATAATTTATTACACACAGTGCACTGCAGATTAGGTAGTATTTTATCTAGTTGATAGTTGAACCCTCCAAGGTCATTCCCAATGTTTTTCATTAGCAAATCTCGATGCAGCTGCTCACTGACTAACCTCTCATTAGACTGAATGACAGTGCTGGGAGAGAATAAGGTATAACCTCCTGAGCAAAGCTCTGTGATGCTTGTTTACTATGTTTTTTGTCTAATTATGTCATGTGTGAGGACCGCCATATGGTTTCAGACAGAATATGTTCCCACGGTTGGTGAAAATCCAGATCCCAGAGAGGCGAAAAATCTATTTAAAAGGTGTGAAAAGGTGCAGTCCCTCGTCACAAAGAGAACAGACAGAAATGAGCTCCAGCTGAATCTTTGTTCTCAAAATAAAAATAAAAAAAAACAAAAGCAGAAAACTGCCCACCTCCACAGTTGACACATAACTGAATATATAAATGATTAAGAATATATATTTGGAGAAATTAGCACTTGCTATTTTTAGTGTTGCAAGCTGTTGCAGAGCCACCCAACAAAAGTTAAGCAACATAGTGATGATTTCCACTGAAAAAGAGACAGTAAAGGCTTCCCTTGGTGTAGGAAACTGACTTATGTGGACTTATTTTCCCTTTTTTTCATTTTTAGTGAATAAATGTAAGTGAACCAAGTTATCTTGCTGTCATCCCCCCACTCTTCTTTTCCTCCCCACGCCTGTCTTTTTTTTCTCTGTGTGTCTCCGAAATACACACAGACTCTCTCGCACAAAGGAGGAAAAGTGTCACTATGGAAACAAGGAGGCGAGAATCTAAAAGCTACCTCTTGAGACGAGAGTTAAGACAACAAAAGGAGTCCACTGTGTGAGTGGCAGAAAAGCGGCAATGCACACAGCATCTATACTTCTCCCTCCTGCTCTGACGCTGGGTGTACCATCATCAGGCTGCCTTGTTGGCCGTTTTGCCTCCAATCCAGCTGGTTTTAGCCTTTACCAGACTGAGCATGTTCTCCTGCATTATAGTTTTATTTTCTCCCCCTGCAGCTGAATGCATGTCACTCTGTGGGGGGCTCTCTCTGTGTGTGTGTGGCTTAGGTTGGGTTGAGTGTAATATGCACCACACATTTCTTTAATAGGGCTAATCCATTTTAATCCCACCTGCCACAGTTACCTTACAATGATGAATGTAAGCTTAAATGAGTTGAGACACAGAGAAATGCCCGTGGGAGCCAGAGGAGGAGGCTGGGAGGTAGATTTAAGTCTCTATATGTGTGTGTGGTTTTTGTCTTCAGAACGTGTGTGTGAAGTTGCGTTTTCTGTCCCCCCACACCCCTTCTCCTTCCCTACTCTGTTGAAGGCTATTTTCTCTGGGTCTGCAGGGTCACTGCTGTCTTTAGTGATGTCTCCTTCAGCTGTAATCAGCACCACGGACAGCAACACCAATCTCCACAGATGCAGGCACCACAGCAGGCATCCATCTCAATACACTTAAAAGTGGCTCCTTCTTTTCTTTTTTTTGTCCTTCCTGCTGATCTAAAAGAATTGGATAGGTGAAGGTGGACTGCCCATTAGGCTCTGATAGGAGATGCAGAGAGAAGTGGAGAGCAGTAATAATAATAAAAAAAAAACATAATGTAAAACTTCTGACAGGTAGGTCTCTTCTGTAGTGCTTTATTATAAGCAGTAAAAAAAAAAAAAAAAAGAAAGAAGAAATTCAGCTGAAATTAATAGTGTAGCCCCCGCGAGACTCTTGTTACTTTGCATAAAGCCAGAGTTTTAGTGTCGGGTCATTCACCTATGGTGGCTTTGAAAAATAGCAGCAATAATACAACCCCCCAAAAAAGAGATAAAATAGTGGAGAAAGGGAGGGAGAGATGGGAGGAGTATAGTACTGTACGGAGTGTGAGGCTGGGAGAGATGGGGAGAGTGAAACACACACACACATGCACACGCACAAACACACAGAGAGGGTGCAGATAGCGGGAGGGGAAAACCTCCTCTCTGAAAGGGATGATGTCAGTCTCTGCAGCTGAGCCCCAGTTCCCGACTCTCTCTGCCTCCTGAAAACACACTGGCAGACTGATCCACAAAGAGGGGAGGAAGGGAAAACTTCGAGGGGGAGAACCCAGCGACAGAAACCCCCGCAGGTACGTATGCCACATTATCACCCATCAGTTAGTGCGGTCATTCACTGTTATTTTGTCTCCTGCTGTTATGCTTTTAACTGCTGCGAGTGGCTCACCTCTTCAGGGTGCTATCTCTGTTTTCACAATGTGTCACAGCAAACCTCCAAACAGGGGTGCGCTTAATGTAGACTTCTGCGTCTCAGTGAATATTTGTGCAGGTTTATGTTTGTCGGCATGTATGTCATCAGGGGTGTGAATATAAAAGGGAGATGAACACACACTGATTAGTGGAAAGTTTTCTCTTTTTTTTTACTGAAAGGAAAGACAAAACTCTAGGGAAGAAAACATTGGTAAAAAAATCAGATCTAATCAGACTAGAAGATGAGGATTTATTATGCACAGATAAAGCAACAGAACTGTGCATAGGGTGCTTGTTATAGAGCTTTTCCTCTGTTTTAATTATGGATTTGTTCGGTTAAAATAATGTCTTCTCAGATATTGGTTGTCCGACAGGTGACATAGCTATGGTGAGTCATCCCATAACATCTGCCACTGACACCTCTGCTTCCCAGTTTACTTATGGGATAATGTTATAGTGTAATCTGGTAATTAAAATATCCAATCACATGCTCTTAGGCAATCCAAAGCGTGTGTGGTTTGTTGCAACAAGAAAATTGATTTCCTGTTCCTGGGATTAGTTGTGAATGTCACCACCAAGCCAGACAACAATGTTTGCCGGGTCACATTCAATGCACAGAACAACAGCAAGAGATGACATTGACAAAAAGGTGTGCATTATTCCTTTTCTCCATCTGATGATTGCCCTTTTGGCCATCAGATTAAGAAAAAGTAGGTCCAAGGAGCCATCTATTTACACACTCGGGCGGTTGGCACGTCACTCAATTAGTCACAGTGTGGATTACACTCCACGAGGGGCTTGAGGAGAAAATCACAGTGGAAATCCAATTTTGTGCCACATCAAATGTCAGGTTAGCCACCTCGGATTCTCTGTGATGAATACAGACGATTGTAGGAGAAGACGAGGCAGCGCATCTCAAGGGAGGGAGAGGGGATGAAGGTTATTGTGAGAACCCAATCAGGCTGGTATCTGAAGAGAGTGGTCCAATGCAGACCAGTGTCCCAGGTGCCATCCAGGACAGTGAGAAAAAACATTACGTCAGCTGCCATCTTAAATTTAGTGTTGCTCAGTTGATCGTCAAATCAGCTGGAAGTTGGGACCGCTGTGTTGCAGCCGATGTAACTACATGTGTCCTTGCATGCTGGTTCGCTAATAACTGGTGGATGGCTGGACCCAATGCTAATCCATTGGTGTGTTTCAATTGAGTTTTAAAGAAATATGAATTGCCTTTGACTGTCTGCACAGGTAAATATCTGAAAGGGTCTGAGGGTTGAATTGTTTCACAGTTAATATAAGTTCTTGAAATCACAATTTCATGAACAATGAAGTCTCTTCACTGTCTCAAAAATATTGTCAAATTTGTCCTATTTTTTATTAGATTAAAACATGTGGTTGATAAACCAAACTGAGATTGTTGGGTATATTTCTATTTTCTTTTATTTCTCAGTCAGTTCCAAATAGATCATTAACAAACAGAGAAATGTGTCTAAAAGCCAAATTATCCCATCTATACAGGCATCGGTGTATATGTGTGGGGTGATGTACTGTCTCCAAAGTGTGCCAGGTCCAGATCAGTGACGGTCTCTATCTTCATAGAAATAAAATAGCAAAATTAGAAATATCAAGAAGGACATGCTTTCTATTTATACTTGTACATAGAATTTTTTGTACTTTTAAAATACTAAAAAAAGGGTTAGTAAATTATAGTAAAAAAGACTAAAATGTTTGCAAATACAGCCTGCGGAAAATAAAGATATCTGCGTGCTGCAAACGTTTTCCTTCTAAAATAGTAGCATGTCCTCTGTGATGCCAGCAGCTCTCTACATACCTGCTGCTGTTTGCTGTGTTGCTCTCACGCTAAAAGCCTTTTATTTGTTTGCGCAGCCCTTTGCAAAACCACACCATTTATTTCTGTAAATCTGGAACATCGACACAGGTACTTTTAGCCATTGTGTGCAGCCTGTTTGCTCCCCTGGTGCTGACTGAAATGACAAATGGTCGAGTTGATAAAGGCTCTGTTGGCAGGAAGAGACCACGACTTCCTGGAGAGAGGCCATTTATTAGAGAATCCAGAGCCAGCTTAGCATTACTTTAAATGTATTTTCTGAGTAATGGCATGGGGCGCCTCCAGAAAGTTTTGTTTGAGGATGCCATATCAGGAGGGCAACAGGGTGGAGGTACATTGATCTGTCTTGAAATTGAGTTACAACTGAAAAAACCCCTCTTGTTTTCAACTACCTTTTTGTCAAAAATAAACTGATTTGATGTAACTGAACATGCGTGTTTAACCGCTAAAAGATTTTGCCTCTTTAATTTTAAAATACTTCATCTCTCTTCATTTTTGACATGAGTATGTGGAATATGATCTTTGAAGTGCCAGAGGCTCAACAAAAGGCAAAAAAGGAAGTCATATTAACATAAATACACAAATAAATGCTGCATCTTATTGAAGCCATTCAATTTATCTCAAAATTTTATGCATTAAAAAAATGTATGGATTTAAGACTGTCTAGTTTGTTCTCCATGGTGGCACCCATGCTTAGATGTTCATTTTGTTCACACTTGTTGATTTGAATTTCAATGTAGGTCCAGGAGATGTAAGAGTGTTTTAACAAAATGGCTATAGAGAGCGAAAAGAGATCGTAGACTAAAGCCTCCAAAAGAAATATGCACATCTTAACCAAACTGTTTGTTGCTGTTGCACATTACCACATATTTGTGGGTTGCATATTTCAGTATATATTTCAAAGAATCTACATCTCTCTCAAAAAATAGGAAAAGGTGCTGCTCCCTCTCTATTTTTTCCTGATTAATTACTCATCAACATCCTTGTGCTAAACATAAATGATTACAGACATCAATATCCACATTGGTCGTGACTGACCTCCCTCCCTCATATGTGTGGAAAACAGGACGCTCACTCATCCCTCCTGTTTGGTGCAGCAAAATTTTCCCCATTTTTCTATCTGGTTATCTCCCCTGCGATTGCTAAAGCCTCAAATCCCCAGGAGAGGCGACCTGAGTGGCCTCTCAGCCCATGTGTCATTACCGCTGACCAGCAGCCCATCTCTATCTGCCCCTGATCTCATGACCTCTCTGAGAAGCAGCCAGCAGCACGATCCAGAGCGAGACAGGGGGATACAAAGTGAGGGAATGGAGATAGATGCAGAGAAATAGGTGGATGTCTGGAAAAAGAGGTGAAACATTGAAAAAAAAAAGCAGTTTCAGTGAGATAAAGGGAGGCAGAAGATAATGGGGAGAGGCACGGTGAAAAACGGGAAGAGGGAATGAGATACAGAAATGGAAATTGATGGTGAGGAGGCAAGAAAAGCGAGGGAGAAGGGAAGAGCGGGAAAATGAGGGTGGCGGCTGAGGAAAATAGATGCGGGAGAGAAACGGCAGAGAGGCAGGGAGGGAGAGAGAGAGAGATGAGATGCTATTTCAAGACCATACTTACTGATAATGTCACTCTACTTCAAAGTGCAAAGCGCTCCTGTCATGCTCCTGCATAACTGTGCCTCTGGAGAATTTCCCTCATATATCAGATGATAAAAAGACGCCTGACAGTGTGGTGTGTGGGGCTCCCGCTCACTCTGTGTGACGCATTCTGGGCTAAACTTTGACAAAACACACTGAAGTCTCTACTTTAATTCTTTCTTCATCAACCACAGCTCCTGACCAAAAGGCCCGCGGGGGGATTTTCACCAGCGCACAAAGAAGAAGCAGGGGAAGAGGTTCAGGTAAAAACCAGGTGCAGACGCAACAAATATCTATGAAAGCGTAAAAGCGTTCATCTTTTTTTAATCAATGATAGAGCATGATCATTGGGAAGATAGATGGAAAAGGTAAAAGCAACATTTTCTTTCAGTTTCACACAGTGACATGTTAATCACAGGCGTTCTGCTTGCACTTCCTGATGGCTCTGACGTCATTGAACTCATCAATCATGCAGCCTTCAGGGCGGCGTGCTCATGAATGAGTCCTTGACTTGCCAAGATTCCTGTGGTGTGATGTATTTTAATCCCAGCCGCCATGAAAAAAAATTAACCGTGGATTCTCTGAAGAAGGAGCAAAACGTAACTTTTTATTCAGGCAGAAATTGGCGACATGGCATTCTTCTTTCTGCATATTTTTGGTCACATTTCTACCACACAGAAAATGTTGATTAAGATGTTTGGAATACACTCATATTGATCAGAAGGAGAGTAAGCTGCTTGTGTATTTAAGTGCCTTCTTTGTGTAATTACGCTAAATCTAATTATAATCCACAACTAGTGGATTATAATTATAAACTAGTCATTTATTTTCTAATTATGGTGTAATACTGCATTCAGATGATTCACAGCAATAGTACCAACAGACGGCTATCCATGCTCTCTCTCCATTTCCCTTCCATTCATGTTGTCAGGGATTCAAAAACCGGTTGTACTGAAGACAGGGATTGAGAACTAAACAACTGAACATTTGATGCTTTTGTTGCAAAGCGCAGCAGTTGTCTTTCAACGCATCAGCAGATTTACAGCAACATGTCAACTGATATCAACTGAAAATCACCAAGGTATGTCAAAGTAATCAAAAAAGGCTCCATAAAAAGCTTTTTTCAATTATTATAGTGTCAGTCAAAGATTGCTCACCCAATTAGATGCATGCAGGCAGTCAGTTTTTGTCTGTGAAAAAGCAGAATAGCAATTTCCTGATTCATTACTGATTCTAATATTTTTAGGCTGCAAAAATGAAACGGGGCACTGTGCCTCATCTCAGGAAAAAGTCATAAGGCTTCTGTGGGAATTATACAGATCCTACAAGAATTAAAAAAATAAGTAATTATCCCTTTGTTTCTAGATTTACAGAGAGGTGTGCTGAGCTTTTCCAAAAACTGCTCAACAGATAATGAATCAAACTTTATTGCTGGCCACATTTGCTGAAGAAAAAGTATTAAAATAGTTAGTTTTTTTTTTTTATCAGTAGTGTTTTAGAGTTGTGTGGTGAGCATAACTAATTTTGATTTGATCAATGACCGATTGGTAGGGAAGAATTTTCTAATCAGTGAAAGCACCATGCTTAAGCTATAAGCTGGACAACGTTCTGTTGCAGAGTGAATAAGCTTCAAACTATTTTTATTATCAGTGAGGTGTTATGAAGTCGGAGGACAGCATAGAAATGCATGAAGCAAATGAAAAAAGAAACTGTGTTTCTCAAAGTTTGTTTACAGTTAATTGAAGCTATGAGAGAACCAAACTGTCAGCTGATAACAGGAAGACAGAACAAAGCATGGCAATGTTGTTGAGGCATAAAACTGTCTAAACTAGTGTTATCTTTTTTTTTAAATGAGTAAAGTTGTGTTTTACATTATTGCTTTCTTGCAGACTCTGTGTGATTTCACATCTGATGGAAATAATAACTGATATCAGCAGAAATTTGCTAAAATCAGCAATACTATACAAAAAACAAATATTGGAAATATTCTGATCAAATTCACACAAGAAAGGATAAATGCAATATTTCCATGCTTAATTTAAAGGAGGTGTTAAAATCATGTGATTTCTGTGTGAGTCGTTATCTCTGAAAAATACTTCCTGACAGCTGCCTGAGGAGAGCGGGAGTGAATTTATATCTTTAGTATGCTGTTCATGACTTTCACTGGACCATAGCAAAAGGTCAAAATGTAACACACCTGCCAACCTTCTGTTGAGAATTTCAATTTAACCGTCCTGGAGAGACTTTGATAACATGTATAACTGTAGAGGAGCAGGGAGGAACCACGGCAAAGGCTTGTTTTACTACCTGCTCTCACATGGCCTTTGTGGCTTCTGCCAAACTGCTATTTCCACTAAAATTAATTAAAGAGTTATTTGAGCAACACTGTGTTTTCCTCACACTGACTTTGTATCAAGACTCAGATGGATGGCTACATTAGCAGAAAACAGCAGAGTGGTAATGAAAATGAGATCACCAATTGGGAGATAAATAAGGAGAAAGACTAAACAAGTAAATAAATAATTTTTTTTGGAAATAAAAACTGAATTAAATAAAACAGAAAAACTTTCTTTCATAATTTTAAAATGTAGCAATCCATTTATGAGTTATTTGTTACATAAAACGAATAGCAAATTTGTTCATCGGTATTTTTTGTTTTTCAAAATAACATGTTCTTTTTAGGAGCATAAAATCAACTTCTTTTTTATATTATTTCTTCTATTTTCCTCAGGTCTCGTGATAATTCAGAAATAGGAAGATGTGAGACTCTCCTCCATGTTTGCAGTCTTTGAGTTCTACATGCAAGCCATGGTGTAATATGGCTTTTTATTCCTATGTGAGGATGAAAAATATTCATGTAGGAATAGAAGCTGTTTTACATGTGGTGAGAGAGCAGCGCGACACAAGCGAGAGCCGCTGGCCACTCATGGAGACAGATGCACAACTGGATAAATGTATCTGTCTTCTATTAAATGCTTCCCTGTAGTAAAAATGGTACATTTTTGCTCATTTTTCAAATGATGAGCTAATTCATTGATGTGCTCATCTGAGAGAGGGAGAAAGAACAAAAAAAAAAATCAAGTCAGACTTTGTTTTGTGTGCACCTGTTTTTTGCCTCCAGGCACAAGCAGCTTCCACTGCTTCGGCTGTTTGATGCATTTGGTGACAGATGCCGTCCGCGGGGAAGCAGGAAACATTTGCAAAACATTTCAAGAACAAAGGAGGAGAAGAGCGATAAGAGACCAATACAGATCTTTAATAACAAACTGTAAAACAGGCACTTAGTGAACCACTTTACAACCTGCAAGAGACGTGCAGTTTCCCTTTCTTTTCAATGTCATTCATTTTGCACATTATTAAAATAAAACTTTGTCATGAAGCATTACATCGAACAATATTCTACCTACAATACTATACAATGAAGGTACATACAGTATAAACAAGATAAAGCACCTTTGTTGTCCAAGTAAATACTATTAATAATTAAACATTTGGAGTTACAGACACAGATAAATGAGTTTGTCATTTGTGTGTGGTATTATCAGTGCATGGAAAGAACTCCAAATACAGGTCCAGGGACTGTGATGTCCTCATCAGCACCTGAGTTTATGTATACACCAGAAGCTGTTCTAAGTTTTGAGTTTTATCTGCCTACATATGAATGATTTGGTTATACAGTATGTTCAATAAAGTAGAAAAACAGTTGGCTGTATATGTTGTAGTTACTACAGATCTCCCTTCTGAGGACATGGGCGTTCACATTACATTTAAACAACACGTAGCACCAAGGTGTTTATACAAAAGCCTTATAATAATGAATGTCAACTTAGTACAGTAAAGTGTAAAAACAATACAAAATGAAAAGGTTGGAAGCATGTACTCAAGGTGCACAAATGTCCAAGTAAGGTACGGCACAATTTGGTCCTTTAGCAAAAAAGACTAAAAGAATGATGTAACTTCTGTAAAAACGGAGATGCGATACTTAAAAAAAACATTATTTTTGTTTTCAAGTATGCTTTATATTTCTTTTTTTTAAGTCTCCTTTATGCAGGTGATGTTAAAGTCCCCAATTAAATATTTAGTTTCTACCTGTCATTTGTCCTCACATTTGTGTAATAAAAAAACAGGTACATAAGAAGACATAAAGTGACTACGGAAGTAATTAACGGTAGTATTTCACAGAAAACAGCTGTGCAATTTCATTCACCATAATGACTTGTCTTAAACAATTATAACTGCAAAAATTTACAGACTCTTATTCACAGATTCCCATCCCGCTCCCTCAGTTTATAGATTCGGATGTGTCCTTCCTCAAAGGAATCTTAAAGCTAGTGAGTTTTTGACCAAACAACTGACTCAAAATGTGGTTCTGTGACTCTGCTGTCCGGTAAGAGTTACTCTCCACTGCCCTGACCCCCATCTTTGGCTTTGGCTTGTTTAAAGAATTGTTCATTGGAAGTGAAGGCACTTTAGACACAGGAGAATGCACAGATCTCCCAGGAGGTCCCCTTTTGGCTTTATACTCCACGTTTTGAGGTGTTATGGTGTCAGGCTTCTTTGGCGTGCAGCTTTCAAGCAAACCTCTTTTTGCCTGTAAGCTCAAGTTTACATTCTTGCACTTGGAAATTATTTTGTTGCTAACAACATCATCCCGTACAGAGGAGAGCACAGGATACTCGTTGGCTCCGTCCAGCTTCCTCTGCAGCGAGAGATTTCCAGACTTACTCTGACGAAATTTCTTTTTGGGTTTAGAATCAACACCAAAGTTCTCTTGTGTGAAAGGTGAGGACACCCTCTGCATGTTGTTTGTGGATTTCATGTCCTTCCTTCTCTTCTGTGGTTTCACCAAGTCCTTGTCGTCGGTTGTAGCCGATGCTAGAAGGGAAACCTTGGACTGAGGGGTCGCTGTTACTTCAGTTGTCTTTGCACATCCAGCTCCAGTGCTAGTTTTAGTGTTTTCTGGTGTTGTTGCTGGGGTGGCATTATTTTTCATCTGACTGCTACTTTCTTGCTCAGCACCATGAGCTAATGCCTGCTGTTTAGTGTCATTACAAGACAATGTGCATTGCCTCTGCTCATCATCCCCCTGCTGGTTTAACTCATCAACGGCTAATTCTGAAGACTCAGGTGTCTGCAGAAAAATTTTATTTTCTGTTGAGCAGACAGAAGAGTTCTCAAAAACTGCTGGAGGCAAATCTGTTTTATCTTTAACTACCTCCTTCTCCCCTGCCATGCTACTTTCTTTAGATTCTGTCCATGAAGTTCCTTCTGCTCTTATACAAACTGATTCATCCTCTTCTTTTACATCACACGATTCAGTAATCGATTTCCTGTCATCCTCCTTATCGAGGTTAGGTAACAGAGTCACATCAAGTTCCTCTTTCTTGGGTGTCGCAGACCTGGATGAGCTCAGATGAACGCAGTTCTCCAGGTCTTCAAGCAACTGAGAGCAGTCTGCAGTAATATTCTCCGTTTTCACATTTGTATTGCTTGAATCGTCGTGGTATTCATTCAGGACGGTCTGAGTGGAGTCATCAGCTGTGGACATGCAGGGCTTTGAACACTGCGTGTCAGCATTCTGGTTTAAGTGTAGAGAGCTCAAACTAGCGATGCCGCTGTCTGAGCTGTTTTCTTGCAGACTGTCAGACAGAAGCCTCTTCTTCTTACTGGCTGGTGAATCGCATTCATTTTCTTTGGAAGCAGACACTTTGACAGGTCTGAGGACGGCTCTGAATTTGAAAACTTTATTCCCCCCCGACAGGTGCTTCTCCATGTGACGGTCAAATTGCTCTTTTTTTGAGAATGTGTAGTTGCAAGTGCTGCAGATGAAAGACTTTTTAATTACATGCATGACGTCTGCACAGAGCTCACAAGTGTAAAGAGTTGTGTGCTTCGAATCCAGATCGTCCACCTCCTCATGAGCGCTCCTCAGATGCTCTTTGAGCTCCTGGGCCTCCTGATAAGAAACGGGGCACTTGTTGCACAGGAAGATCCTTTCCAGGTTGTGCACCACCAAATGCCTCTGGAGTTTGAAGGGTTTGGGGAACTGCTTTCCACAGTGGTGGCAGTCTCTTGAAGGATCTTTGCAGTTGGGATGCATCTCCACACTTTTCGGCGTCTCTGTTTTGTGGAGGACCTCGATTGGGGTTAAAGTGCTTTGTTTTCCACCTCCTCCACTGCTTTTAGTTTTGTGTGCTCTAGTCTCAGCCCCCTCCAAGGTTTTTCCTTCTCCTACAGCTGTTTTTTCCTGTTCTTTAGTAGCTTTGCTTGACTCTCTGTTGGCTTTGCTGGGTCGCTGCTGCATGATCGAGGATATAAAGTTCTTCACAGCCGTTTCCTGCATGAAGCATCCAGAAATACCAAGCATGGAGCCTTGAGACTGTCCTCTCCTGGCAAACTGAGTGGCGTGTTCTCTTAAGTGTTCATTGTACATCCAAACATCTGAAATCTCCTTCAAACACATTCCGCAGGTCCAGATTCCTGTCTTATTTTTAGCGTGTTTTTCCCTCAGGTGGTCTCTCAGCTGCTCTCTGGAGCTGAACTTGCGCTGCACGCACATGTAACAGGTAGGAGGAGGGGATGGGTTGTGGGACAGCTTATGGAAGTTTAGCTCTCCTAGGGTGAGGAACCAGGTAAAACACACTTTGCATTTGTACTGCTTGTCTTTGATTTTAATCCCGCCATCTTGTCGCTTCCTGCCTCGCCGCTCTGTCGCTTTCCTGGTTTTTTCATCCTCTTTTCCATCTATATCTGCAGTCTCAGAAAGAGGAGCCATTTGGACATCTTTTTCCGAGTCCAGGTACTGTATCTCGGGTAGCTGAAATGTTGTTTTGATGTTTTGTGCGCCGATTGTTTGGAAGGACTGAGCAGCCTCTGCAA
Source organism: Girardinus metallicus (assembly GCA_903067095.1). NCBI lineage: Eukaryota > Metazoa > Chordata > Actinopteri > Cyprinodontiformes > Poeciliidae > Girardinus > Girardinus metallicus. The sequence continues at coordinate 9,346 of CAEGAE010094226.1, read as the reverse complement.
CATGTGGGTCTATTGTGCAGGGAGTTGCTGGCAGAGGCTCTTCATGTTTGCAATTGCTAGGTTCAGAGGTCACTACTGGGCAAGATTCAAAGCCAGTGAAATCACTGGATGAGCTCCATTCAGCTGTAGATTTATTGACAGTGCTTTCAATTAGATTCAAATGATTATTTCCAACTTCACAAACATCCTGCTGATTGTTTTCATTAACATCTGGCACTGGATTGTCGTCGGCCTTTATAGTGCTGTTGTGACACATGTTTAGCATGATGGCATCATCAATGGAAATGGTCTCATATTCACAGCGCTTACTTTGATGGTCAGTGATGATCTGCATACTGTGGGGTTCAACATATTGATCTTTATTTTGTATGAAAGTTTCAGGAGGAAGGTAATCTGCAGCTGTTTCTGAAGAGATTGATAATTTCTGTCTTTTGTTTCTTTTGCCGTACACTCTGGGACACTTTTTCCTCTTAGTTTCCTCATCTCTAGGAAATAGCTGTGAGAATGTGGTGTCGTCGTCAAGTATGGCCCTTAAGTCTGAGCTGATGCCGGGTGGACTGGGAGGGGAGGAATTCAGACAGGAGGTGGGATTTAGATTGTTGGTAGGGCATTTCATGTCTGTTGAAACATTTCTAAGAATCTCCAAGCCAAGGCTGTCCTTGGCTCCTTTCGATTCAGTCTTATTACAATCTCCAATGATCTCCTTCTCTACAGATGCACTTTCCACATTACTTTCTGTATACGTCTCAATATATGCCATTTCTGTCACCTTTGTTTCTTCAAGCTGATTGTGCGCCACAGTTTCATTCATCTTATTTGGCTCTTTAGATGGAGTTTGGCTTGTGTTGTTATAAGTGTCAGCATCAACATGGTGAAAGAACTCTTCACCAAGAGCTTCTGGGACTGCTCTTTCACTGATTTTCACTTCGGGGCATTTGCTTTGCTCCTGCAGAGCAGTGCTTTTAAATTCGGGAGTTATGGCTTGAAGTATGTCTGTTTTTAATATTTTCAGGAGCTCGTCAGAGAAAGGGTCAGGATTCAGCTCACTGCTCTTGTTCTTTCTTCCTTTGTTGTTCTTTTTTGCCTTTGCCTGCAGTGGAGGGTTTTGATGGCTTATCTCATCCACTGCCACGCTTCTCATCTCAGTTGCTATTTCCTCTAGGACTGATTCAATCTCCACCGTTTTAGAGATGAGAGAGCCGCTTAGCTCAGGCAGCCCATCTATTTTGGTTGTTGGGAAACACCTCTGTGAATCATCTTTTTGCTTTTTCACTGGCGCTTCATAAATAAGCGTAGTCCCCTGATGGCTCAGTGTTGTGCCCTGTGTGCATTTCTCAGCTCTGGCTGCATGCTTCATGGCCTTGTGTCTCTTCAGACCAGGCACAGTTCGGAAACACATGAAGCAAATCTCACAGAGTACTTTGCCCTGTGGATCGCTGCTCTGTGACTTCTTGTGTGTTGTCTCTTTGTGTGTTTGCTGACCTGCTGAACACGGGGCTCTCTCTGCTGTTAGCTGCTTCTCTGGTGGGAGGGGAATTTTCTCTTTTTCACAGGTAATGAGTGGTTCGGCTTTTTTGGGAAGAGTAGCATCTTCAAAAGGAGCCTTGTGAGAATCTGGATTGACTGATGCAGCTTTTGTCAGAAGATCAGCTTGGATTTGCAAATCCTCAACAGGCTGAAGTGGATCATGAAATACTGGCAGGCTTGTCTTTGTGTTATCACATAAGGACTCAGTTTTTTGGATGACAGGTGAGAGACCCAATGAAAAACAATTGAATTTCATTCTCTGCTGTAGGGCTAGGGGCTCATCAGATGGCTGCTCGTGATCTGATCCAAGTGGCATTGTTGCTCCTGTCTCAGTTTGTTTGAAAATCATTGTGGGATTAACACTCAGGTCACATGACTCACAGCTTTCTGTGGGTCTCTGCTTGGTGTCAAAATCTTCCTCCGGTTTACTGGCAGGTGATATTGGTATGTAGTCGTACTGATTCAGCTGTGGAGGCTCATCTGAGAGGTCGTTGTAGTTCAGGGGGCTGAGCTTTAAATCATACATCAGATCACCTTTTTCATCTTCATCTTTCACCTCTGGAGGTCTAAAAGCAACTGGAGAGGACCTGACTGTTTCAGATGTTGGAATCATTCTGAGGTCCAGCTGAGGTGTGCTTATCAGAGCGCAGTCCATGTCAGCTGCTCTACTTATTGCATCACCTTTTGCTGCCCCTTCATCGTCCGTGACTATGGAAGATCCTGCATTTTGAGAGCGTCTGCCAATAAATTCATTGCTGCATTTATTCTTTGCATTTAAAACTCCTTTCGAGTCAAATATCTGTGTGGGTGTTTGGTGAGAAATTAATAAAAGAGTACTGGCCGGCGAGGCAGAATCCAAAAAGACGCGGCTTTCTTCTGAAGCCTCTCTGCACGGCGAGTTCTGCTGGCTTGCCATGAAATCAACAGGAAGATACTCTTTGATGTCCTGAACATTCAGAATCTCCTCTTGCTCGGCGAAGACGAGGCCCGCATCAGGTTTTAACGGCTCATTAAATGGAGTCACTTTGCAGGAATCGCTGTTAATAATGCCGTCAGGCTGTGACAGGATCAACAGATTGCTTTGTCTCTCTGCAGATTGGGTGTCATGGAGGGGTGAGCAGCACCTTTCTGGATTGGTTTTAACCAGCTCAGGACTGCAGGGCTTATCTATGCTAACCATCTCCAGTGACATATTCGATTTACTGTATGCATTTGAAGGGCTGGAGTTTTCAGATACAGAGATTGCTATCAAATTGTCTTGCTTTGAAGTCTCAGTTATTTCACTCACTTTCAACTCTGCAGCTTGTGGTGAACTGAAATCTTCAGGATTCTTCTTGTCATTAGTGTATTGTTGCTCCAGTGCTGATTTAATTACGACTGTCATTTTCTCACCTATCTGCTGCGTAAGGTCAGCTGGGGCTGGTGATGAAAGATGACCCTCAGTTTGATGAGTGATTTTCTCTGCTACCTCTGGGTCATTGCAGCCTTTTCTGCAATCACCGTTGTTTTTAATCAGCGAATTTAAATCATTTGCCTCAATGTTGGCTGAACAGTGAGCAGACATCACATCTGGTTCAACCTTGTTTACTACGTCACAATTCTCATTTTGTCTGGCTTCAGGTTCATGCCAGGAAACAGACTGCTTACCTCCAAGTGAAGGGTCAGAGTCCTCGTGAACAGATGACTGCGACTCATTGTGAATGATTTTAGTTTCATGCTTCTGCTCACTGATATTTGAAAGCAATGAAATACACACCTTTGAGGTAATTGCCTCCTTTTCACAGCAATCTTCTCTCTCAGCTGCATCAGGGGCCTGACATTCAGCTTCTTCATGTTGTTGACTGGTGGGAGAGTTGACATTTGGCTCCTTATGTTTCGATATAATAGGTTCTTTTTGGAAGATAGAGTCTGAAATTACCTCCAAGCTTTTCATGAGGTTTTCAGCATATCTTCTTTGCTCTGAAATATCTTCTTTTGTTTCTCTGGGAGTGTCGTTTTCCACTCTGTTTGTCCCCAAATCTACGTCATGATGGAGGTGCTCATGCTTAAGTGCTGCTGCTTCACTGAGAATCTCAGGGTGGTGGCTGTGATTTTCACCCACCAGGTCAAACTGAAAGGTACTGGGCCATGGGAGTTCTGGGTTTGTGAAAGTCTCTGAGTGATGGTTTGTTTGATCTGAGCATTTGATGTTCAACCGATTGTGTTGAAGCTCAGAGTCATCAGCGATTCGTAGTGGTGAAAATTTGCTCATTTGCAGCTGTTTTTGACCCTCATGGATCAGGAGCGGTGGGCTTTCCAGCTTAGTCGTCTGAAGCTGATTTTCAAGCTCATTTACTATTCTCTTGATCTCCAGCTCGTCCTCTGAAGCACAACTGCTGAGATTTGCACTGTAGTCAATTATTTTCTCTGGGAGAGACAATGGGATGTGACTGTAATCTGATTTTTTCTCGTTTGATTTCTCAGAAATTCCTTTGTACTGGGATATCTCATCCCGTAGCACAGGGCTAACCATGAGATTCCAGTCTCTTTGTTCCATGAAAGGAGAAAAAGATGAGACAAATGCCTCCTTTTTGTCAGCTGTGCTCTCCACTGAATGGAAACTGTCTTTCTGAATGGGGATCTCTGAGTAAAGGCCACTGTCAAACGCTGTGAGGTCCCCGAACATGGAGGAGGTGTCGAATGAAAGTGGGGATTTGATGAGGCCTTGCTCCTGATCCATGGGGTAGGGCATGAGGTGGAGTGCATCTTTCTGTATCAGTGGGCTCTGGGTTCCAGTCGGGGACAGGCACACCTCATCCATCAAAGATGTGCAAAGAGATGGGGGTCTGTGTGCGTCTAGGTCATTGACCAAAATAATTGCCTCTTTCACCATGCAGACACTTTCACTCTGTTTCTCCAATGTGGCAGCGCCTGATAGCCGGGGCTGTGCAGTTTTTGGCCCCTCGCCTGTTTTGTCCTTTGTATTTCTGTCCACATTAAAATCAGCTTCTCCTGTGATAACAGGAGGGGGTGACTTAACCTCCAGAGTTTTTTTATCTGTGCTTTTGCACTGTGTTGGTCCATCTTTGCTGCTCAAATTGTCTATTCTCTGCAGGGTGTCGACAACTGAGCTGTTTTCACTTTTCTGAGGCACAGCTTTGTCTCTTGATTTGGCCTGAGAGCTTCCTCTTTTTTCAGAGTTCTTGTCTGCCTCTCTTACTTTTTGTGTAGACGGGAGCAAATCGGGAAATTCTTGATTTGAATATTTCTCCGGGTCCTCTGCAATTCCTTTTTTATCAGAACATTTTGTCTTGTCGATGTTATATTTCTTGACAGATTTAGTGAATGTCAGTGCAAGTGTACTGGACTCTTTAAAAAGCTTCTGCGGGTTGGATCTGTCTTGGTGTTTCTGCTCTGGAGAGTCTTTCTTTCTTTCGCTGTCTGAGTCAGTGCGGTCAGTGCTTTTGGGGCTTACAGATGTGCTGAGGTCGCTGCTCGTGGACGACCGGCTGCCACGCCTCCTGAGTCTTTGGTGTTTTTCCGGTGTTAGAGACAGTTCCTCACTTTTCTTCATCTCAAAGCACTCTTTGGACTCATGTCTCCATGCCGCCTGCTCTCTCTCGCTTCTCGCTCGCCATTTACACTGTTTGGTGTATGTGTATTTGCAGCGGCTGCTTTGATTCAGCCGGCCTTGGCTCGCTATCTTCACAGGCTCGCACTCATCATCCAAATCGGATACGTAATCATATTCTCCAAACGCAGAATTCTGCACTGTTGGAGTGAGCCGTTCCATCACTAGGGAAAACTGGAGGTTTTTAGTGCCTTTAACATGAAGCTTGTGGAGTTTATTTTTTTGCTGCACTATTTTGTGAATGAGTTCTTTGCTCCAGGTGCCCCCTCCAGTGCTTTTCCTTTTGCTTTCTTTAGCTGCAGCTTTCGATGTTGGAGACGTGGAGGCCTGCAATGCTGCTGACCCCCAAAGTGCAGAGCTGTCCTGAAAGCTTTTTAAGCCACAATGCTCAGAAAACTTGCCGGATAAGAGAAACCTTTGTGAGCTCATGTTTTTGTCCTCACTTTTACACAGCTTTCTCATCTCTTTCACTTTGCTTTCTTGTTCTGATGCCTTCTCCATGAAGTCGATTTCTGAATTTTTATGAGATCCATCTTTTTTAATGTTAATTTTTTCATCTTCCTGCAAGCTCGTAGCCATTTTCCCTTTGCTCTCAACATGAGAGTTGTAACACTTTTCTTGTGTGAAAGATCTTTCATCGGCTGCTTGTTTATTTTTGTTCTCAGGAAGTGCAGATTCTTTAGTTTTCAAACATATTTTGTTTGAGGATGTTTTGACTGTGGTGAGGTCATCATCAACAAATGCATCAATAAAACTGCTGTCTATCTCTGCATTGTCTGACTGATATCCAAGTCCATTGAGCGCTTCTGTTATTAGGCTGTCTAACTTAGCATCCTCCATCTCCAGCTCCGGCAGGGAGACATGAAGGTTACCGGGACCAGAGAATAAACCCAGCTTTAATGGGTCATCTTTGGTATCTCCTTTTGTTTCACTGTCAGGAATCAGTTCTCCATTTTTGTTGAGGCCCAGCAAAGACAGGTGAAGGTCAGATGGACATCTTGAGAGAGAAGTACTCGACACAGCTAATGCTGCTTTAACTGGTTCTGCATGGAACTTCCTGTTGTCCTCCATCTTTGATAAATCTTTGAGCTCATTTTGTGCAAGTGTGTTCTGAGCGCAGTACTGCTTGTGGCCTAAAAATGAAGCCAGGTTGCTGAAATTCTGATCGCACTGTTTGCATGTCAGGAGAACATCCAGCTGATCCAGATTTGCAGTGGCCAGTGAGCTGGCTAAGAGCTGGTGTGCAGAATATGGAGGAGGAGGCTGGTGGTGCTCCATGCCAAAACTATCTACATAGCCTTTACTGCTGTCCATTGCTGTTTTTGTATGTGTGGTGTTTTGCATAAAGTTCATTGTTTCATCTTTGGCTCTGTCTGGCACATAAGAAAGGCTTCGTGGAGCATCAGAATGAAACTGGTGGGAATGCGTGCTCATGTGATCTGATTGCAACTGAGTTTTGCCTTGTGGAGGTTGATAGAACAGGTGTTGTGGTGCTGACTTTGTCATCTGACTGTCTTCTGAGCCAATATTAACAGGGCTGGTGGATGCCGGAGAGAGAGAGGAGCAGGTGCTGCTTGATGCAGGGTTATGGACTGGAGATGGCAAAGGAGACTCATATGGTGACACCTTTAAAAGCCCCATGGGTGGGACCTGCAGTGGTGAGTAGCTGTAGTTTCTTGATGGACCAGGTGGAAGGGTCTGATTGAGTCCAAAGTATCCTGACTTATTCTTGGCTTCACATAACTGTGTGTGGTTCATTTCCAGTTTAAAAGCTGAGACAGTGGTACTGTTGTGTTTTACAGTTTCGTGTCTTTGGTTTGAAAGAACATCACCACTTCTGCTGCTCTGGAATGAGTTATGCTTGTGCACTTTACTCTCATCCTGCCAGTCAGATGGCGAGACCATGTAGGCAATTTTCTGATTGCTTATTTGCCTTGATGATTCTATCCTGTTGAGGTTCGGCATGGCAGAGTTTGGCCGTATCTGCTGCCAGGGCATTCTGTTGCTTTTAGATGAATTTAGCCTGTGGTCTATCGTTGTCTGGTTCTGGAATTGGAACTTCTCGTTCATGACAGAGTACTGAATGGTGTTTCGATCTCCTGTTGAATATGTCTTATTAGGTCCCTCCCATGAGTGTGGCAGCCTGTTCACGACCTTACTATTGATGGATTTATCAAAAGGTGATGAACCTGTGTGAATGTTGCTGGGTGTAGGATTGCTGAATGTTCTGTTAGGAAAGTGCACCGGGGAATCTGGACTCTGTGAAATATTTCTTGCATGCACACCAGCCTGCATGAGCGTTCTTTGGCTGGCAGCTGCATCTTTGGGGTGACAGTTTCTCTTACTCCCTGATGTGACGGCTGCATCCTGACAATCTGCCTGAGAACTCATGTCTGAGCTCTCAGGTAGAGCAGTCTTCCCCTGTTCTGACTGCTGTGAGCTGGAACCTGAGCTGTCACTGCTGGGTGAGTCTTCACTCTGAGTTCTGGAACACTGGATGGATGATGCCACCCCCTGAATAAATTGGGGCTGTTGTGGGTTGGGATAAGAGCTTCTGTCTGGCTGATGGTCGGTACTGAACTGAGAGCTGTTCTGAGAAGTGCTTTGCCCATTTCCAGGTGAGAAGGAAAAAGAGTTATGGGTGATATGTGGCTGGGGGTTCTGTTCACAGGGAAAAGATTCAGAGGTTGATTGCTCCAGTAAGTGATATCCATACTGAAATTGAGCAGGCACAAATGCACTTGTCTTACTGGTTTCTGAGAGCGCAGTGGATTTTTGTGATGAAACCCCATAATTAGCACCATTATAGGTCCGTTCAGGCGACTGCCATACATTTGAGCCACTAAGTGGACACTCAGTCATCATCAGCTGACTACCAGCCTGCGTGCTGTTAGTCTCCATTGATGCCTGCTGCTGCTGCGGCAGAGGTGGGTGTGAGTGTGATGATGTTCCGCTTGAGGAACCCAGTGCCTGTGAGGTATAACTTGGGGAGGTAATATTAGAGGGATTCTCCTGGAAGTAGCGGCTGTAGCTGAGCTCCTGCTGCTGCAACTCGGCCTCTCTCTCTGGCATGGTGGGAATGTTGAATCTGTAGCTGCCTGAGACTGGGCCACGGCTAGGTTCCAGCTTCTTGGGTGGCAGAACTTTCTGTTGTGGGTAAGCTATGCCAATGGTACGTGGATTTGCAATGCTTAGTCTGTACAGCTGCTGCGGGTTGCCACGCTCTGTCTTTCCTGACCGCTTCCCCTTCTCTCGGCTACGACCCTTTCCACTTGGTGACTGGGGACTTCCTTTCCCGGTTGACCAAGTTCTGTCAGTGACAAATTTCAATCTGTTCTGCAGTGAACTGAAGTCAATCTTCCCTGTCTGCTGTGGCCTTATAACAGCTTCACGCTGCTGAGGACAGTTCCTTTCTTTCTCTAGTTTTTTAGCCTTGGCCCCTCCAATGTTGAGCCCGACCTCAGTGCCTGTGCTTGAAAAGTGCTCTGAAGACGCCTTTGTGGTTTTATCGCTCTGCTTTTCCAGCGCTGTCCCCTCATCCTGCTGTTTGGACTCAGCATCCAGCTCTTTGACTGTATGCATTTGCTGAGTCTCTCCTGCCATGATGCACACTCAGTGCTGTGAAGGCCTGGTCCTCAGAATTGCTATCTGGGAGACAGGGACATCATCTTCTGGGTAATAGGATTCAGCAAATGTCCAGTGGCAGGAACTGCAGGGACAGGGCTGCTCGCTGCAAGCTCATCTCTTCACCCTCATGGTGGACTATGGATCTGGCACTGAAGCAAAACAGACCTGGAGGTAAAAGAAAAGAAGAAAAGATATCTTTCACTTCATAATGTCTTTTTTGTGAGTCTTTTTAAAACCTGGCAATACATTTTTAAACTGATAAACATGAGCTTATGGAAGACATTTTGAAATATATATTTAAATATAAACATTTAAACATATATCTTTTTTGTCTAGACATTCAAACTGAAGACAAAGCTGTGAGTCTCTAGGTAAAACAAATACATTTGAAGAGTAGCATTCAACACAGGTATAGAGAAAAGCTTCTTTATTCAGATTTTGATGAGGGCAACTGTGTCAAAACTATAGCCCTGAACAAAACTAGGAAATAATCTTATAGTGAGGCATAATAATAATAATAATAATAATAATAATAATAATAATAATAATAATAATAATAATAATAATAATAATAATAATAAT
>CAEGAE010094225.1:0-26630 GCA_903067095.1 Girardinus metallicus | reverse complement strand
GTTCTCACTAAAACCAGGAAGATAGAGCACATAACCCCAGTTTTAAAGTCCCTCCACTGGCTGCCTGTAGCTCAGAGGATAGACTTTAAAATACTGTTGTTAGTTTATAAATCACTGAACGGTTTAGCACCACAATACATTATTGTTCTAGACCCCTCAGGTTGTCTGGTTCTGCTCTGCATCATCAGAACCAGAACCAGACGAGGAGAAGCAGCATTCAGCTTCTATGCACCAGAAATCTGGAACAAACTTCCAGAAAACTGTAAAGCAGCTGAAACACTGAGTGCCTTTAAATCTCAACCATTAACCCAGCTGTTTAGAGTTTAATTGAAATTTCTGAACAGCACTAAACAGTGTCATCATTCAATTACGATGGCGCTTGACTTAATTTAATGTTTGATTGTTGATTCTATGTTGCATGACTCTGTGTTTTTGTGTTTGTTATAATGTAAAGCACTTTGAAATGCCCTGCTGCTGAAATGTGCTATACAAATAAAATTTGATTGATTGATGTGGAAAAAGTTAAGAAAATAAATATGCCCCCTCCATTTTTTTTTGTTGCATCCTACAGACCTGGCATTTAACAGAGATGTGTACTCTTTAGAGAGCCACCGTGAACAAACCCAAAACACACCCGATGCAGTGAGGTGCTTTATTCACTACTTGAAGAGGAAAGCGGGTTCAGCCTGGAGGACCATCGGGCCAATGTCATGAGTGAGGCATTTGAGCGTAAATCCCGCAAAGAGAAAATTACAGCGATGCATTCAGGTGGTCCCTCAGCCGTGCGTTCGGAGTGCTTCTGGGGGCCGAGGGAGAGGCAAAGTGGATGTGACAGGATAAGATTAAATGCCAGAGACAGGGCGTTTCTCACACACGCCGCAGCCTCCTGGACAGCAGCCTAATTAGGCACTTCCATGCTCTGCCATCAGCTCCTCCAACAACATGCTTCTTCCAGTAACACATTTGTTAATGTTACAAAATGTAGATCCGCATTGAAGTGCTGCTCCAAACAGGGGAGATTTCAGAGCGTAGAGCAATTAGATCTGTGAAGAGATTGGGGGGGGGGGAAGAGTTTCTTTTGCTGTTTTAATAAAACATACAGCTGGTAATGTGCAGCAATGTGTTATCTACCTTTTCTCATCTTCACCTCCTCAGACAAGAGGAATGAATATTAATTAGAGTGTGCTTCGTGCTCTGCTGGATCAAATGTAAGTCTCTTTCTCTCTCTTTTTTTTTTTTTTTTTGTGCTTTTTGCAATCAGATTTCTGCATTTCTACAAGAACATGTCAGTGTGGATCACCACGAGAAGGTCAGATGTTTCTCTCAGGCACAACAAACACAGATTGCATCTCCGTCCCGGATCGACGGCTCTTCGGGGATATTATCCGAGGAGCATGCGGCTTACGTCCCCGCGTGTCTCTTCTCATATCTGCCACGGTACAGACACGCCGGACAGGAAATAAATCTGATTACGCAGTGCGTGAGGTAATGTTCAATAATAATAAAAAAAATAAATAAAAAAAAGTATTACTTGCCATGATCAATGTGTGTCGCCGCAACGATAAAGTACAATAAGCGGAAAGTGCTGGAAGACTGCAGTAAATTTTGATGCGTGGCGATATTGAACACATTGTGACAACACACTGCTTGCCGGGGCAGTAAAACATCCCCAAACAGGCTGTTGAACATCCGCATGCCGCCGCTGCCATACATCAAGGCCCCGGCCACGCCATGCTAAGGGTGCAAAGGAATAACATGGCATGTAGCAAAACAGGGCAGCCCCTTGCATTCATCAGCAGAGAGTTGGTCTGAGTAGAAGTGTGTGTGGGTGTGTAAAATTAATGAATATACTTCCTGCACATGTTTGTACAGAGCAGAGGGAGGGAATCAGTCAGTCAGCTAACGCAGCACATGGCGGCATTTGTAAAAATATAAACCAGCTTAAAAACTGTTCAAAAAAATGAATTGATTTTAAATCCATTGGCCAAGTCTTAATAGGTTTGGAGTTGTGCCTCATTATGTAAGACAGGCGACTTTTACTGGTGTTGGGAGAATTAAATGATTGGATGTTGATGTACATGAGAGGGGCAGGAAATCGTTAAATCTTTGGTTTTCTACCTGATCCTTTTTGAACAAATTGCGTGGAACTACACGGCTACCTGCGGAGATCAATTGGGGCCATAAAGTTTGTGCGAAAGAAAAAAAGGTTTGAAGCTAAAAAATTATTTTGAAACTTAAAAAAAAAAAAAGGATTTGAAACTGAAAATAATTTAAAAACTGCTTTTCAGATTCAAGTTGTTGTTTTTTTTCCATTTTCTGATTTTTCTTCATTTTCAGTTTCAGATCTTTTTTTTTCAGTTTAATTTTTTTTTTTTTTCTTTTGAATAAACTTTATGGCCCCAATTTAGCTCCGTAACTAATTGTCTTAGTTTTTTTCTGACTTTACCTTTATCGTCTGTTTGAAATAAATAAGTTGGCAAAAGTAGAGGCTTTTAACTGCGATGCTTCACAAAGTTATTCAAATCGCATGGTTACTTTACATTTTGTTGCGTCACAACTAAAAACTTAAATGTAATTTTTTTTTTTACAGTTTATCTGATAGTTTAACACAAAGTTTTTTGTAAATTTTTTATGAATGAGACTGGATGGAGAGGGTCTGTGATCATTTTTAAATCTTTTGAATTAGGTCATGTCTAGACTTTGACTGAACCACAAATAAACAACTTCACTGTTGCTGCAGCTTTCTCAGGCAATTCGGGCAAGCTTCTCTGTTCATAATGCTGCCACCACCATGCATCTCTATGGGAACAGGACCTTTAAGGATGATTCGCAGTGTGCTATTTTTGCGTTGTCCACGTATAACAACCCAAAAAGTTAAGATTTTGGGTTTTATCTAAAACTTCTACCACATCACTATTGATTTCCCCCTCCCCCATTAACAGCTTTGTTCTTGCTACTTTTCTGTAAAGGCTGTACAGCAGCTGACACGTCAGCAGATTCCACCACCTGAGCTCTTCTGCTCCTCCAGGCTTACCATGGGCCTCTTGGCTTCGTTATTGATTATTGTCTGTCTCGTTCGACCTGTCAAGTGAATGGCCAAGTCTTCGTAGGTTTGTAGTTGTGCCTTACTCATTCCATTATTGGTTAATGGATTAAAAAAAAAAAAAAGGTGCACAATTAAAAGTTGGGGAAGATCAGGATGAGTAGCATTCTGCTATTGTGAGGGCTGGACAATATGGCTGAAGAATGCATCACGATACGTTTCATATCAGTCGATATCGATAATTATTGATTCGGGTTTTTTTTTTTTTGTTTGTTCGTTTGTTTTAGTTTAAAATATCTGAAATGCTGCCAAGCAGGTGATGTTGATCTCTCCTGATTTAGCCAAAGTTTCCAACTCTGAGTTGTTTGATTCCATCCTTGGAAATTTGGGAAGTAAAAATCTATCCATTTTCAATTTGGGATTTTTTTGTACTTATAATTGTTAATTGTTTTTTGTTTATTAGTTGTGTTTTGCCTGGAAAATATCACAACCACCACACATTAAAGAACCTTAACTTGGTTCTGTTAAGGTTCTTTAAGATTTAGCCTCCTTCCATTAATGCACTACTTTGTGTCAGTGTATCACGTATAACCCCACAAAAGTACATTTGATGTTTGTAGTTGCAATGTTGTAAAATGTGAGAAAGTTCAAGTTAGGGAGAATATTCTAGCGTGACACTGCAGGTCCAGTACAATTAACAAGCCCTGATCACGCCGAGTGCAACCGACACGCGCCGAAGAAAGAAAAAAAATAAATAAATCTTTTACAGCACCAGGTCTACCTCATGTGGCCCCGTACCGGCAGAATCGCATTGCCCTCGAAGCTTCCACTACCGGGAGGCTCGGGGTATTTAAGAACGTTATCTCAAATGCACAGATGTCTTAAAGGTCTCGCTGGAATAGGCCTGCAATTTTCCCTCCTAATTAAAAATTAATTAAATCGGCCGCAGCTCTAGCCAGGCAGAAAGCTGAAGGCCGCAGCAACCACTGCTGGAAACACAATCATTTATTTAACTCAATTACAGGAAGCCGCAGCAGGCTCCCATGCAACTCACGTCACCTGGAGAGAGCCGGGCTGGTTTCGCCGAGCATCTGACCAAACTGTGTTTTTCAGCACCCTAATGTAGCTTTTCATTTTCACTTGAGAGTCGAGCGAGGAAAAAAGGCAGGGAAGGGGGGGGGCAAAAAAAAAAAACCAGAGCCTGACACTGCTTATAATTCGGCCTGCGTCGCTCCGACTAATACCAACACAGTCACAGAGATATCCTTTGTCACCTGTTGTTCCTCCCTCGTCCCGCGGGGCTGATTTGGGGTGATTGATCAGAGATTCAGACACGGGATCAATAAGAATTTCACCTCTCTCTCTCTCTCACTTGGCAAGAGAAGGGGGCCGCAGCGATGTCCTACTGTGCTGTCCAATTATTCAGTAATGGAATACTGGAACATGCCCAAGACTATTAACGCTGTGGACACAGGGAATTGCAAGTAGGACGGCTAATTGTTGGCTGATTTTGTAAACTGTCAACAATGTACTGCCCTAATTCCCCTTTTTGTCTCTTTAGCACTAACACCAAGGTCTGGACATCCCAGTTGTTTATAGTACCTACTGTCATTATGCTCCTGTTTTAACCAGTGCACTAGTGAAGTATTGTTCCAAGCAGGTAATTAAACTGTACACATTATTTAGTGTATTTCAGATGTGCCTTTTTTTTTTTTTTCTTCTTTTTTTTTTCATGGCTATGGACATTTGAATCTGCAGAATTGACACATAATGGTGGCAAGTTTTCTTTCTTATTATTGATGTATTCTAACTATGAAAACACTGAAACATTTTGAAGGAATCTGTCTTCCCCCCACAATACCCAGCAGCACATTAAAAGTTTTATTGCTGACTTAAGCCAAAAATTCCATCAACTTTGAGTTTTGAAGCCTATTGGAAACCTGAAACTGGGATATTTGGGTTGATTTGGGGTTTTTTCTGTGTTTGTGTTTTTATTTAAGATCAACCTAGATCTCATATTGGTTCACTTTGTTCTTTTGCAGCTTAGTTTATCCTTGCATCACTGTTTCCCCTTATTTACTGATTATTTTCTCCTCATGTCCTCCATATTTATTGCATTCCATTAACCTGGGAAGTTGGTGTAACTAGGGTTAATCAGAGTAGCTCTCACTCGATCGGTGGGAAATCCGAATTTTTCCGAATGGGATGTGAGAATTTCCCACTTCCGAGTGCAGCCAGAACCCTGAGTTAGCCTCGTTCCCTCAGTCTGACTTTTTGCTCCCTGCACTTCCTTCACACCTGCAGTCAGTTCCAATCAGCCATCTTTTTCTCATTAGTTTTGGGAAATAATAGTTGGAAGAGGTCCTATTAGCTTTATTTTGAACAGTCAAGGTCAGCCTCTTCTTCCTGTTAGAAAGGGCTGTAGTACGTGCAGTCACAGGGTTGCCATGGTGATTACCAGTTGTTTTGGACAGGAGGTCTGGGAGGGACACAGAACCTTATTTTCCCCTCACAGAAACATGTAAAAACCTTTTGAAGGTTCAAAGACATTGGACCTTCAAAACCACAGTTCCTACACCAAGACGGAAAATTGTCACAGATGAAAGCTTTGATTAGTTGCTCACATCAAAAATAATTCATGCACTAGTGTACAAGTCCGTTAGGGATAAGAAATGACTTTTAGAATCTAGAAAGTTTTTGACACATCTAGAGTATGTTTTTAATTTTCTAACTACAGAAAAACATCTCGTTGGTTTCATTTAATGAACCATTTCACGACTTGTGATTTGTTTTTAATGAAACAGTCCTTCAAGTTTAAAACCCTTAACACTGTTGCAGTTCTGATTTGCATTTCCATGACTTAGGAAGATACCTCGCTTAAGCAGCAACGTCACATTTTTTATTTTTGTTACTTTCTTGATCTGGTCTGCAGCGTAAAAAGGATTTCTGAACATGTCAGAAAAACTTTGCGTCATGAATATTGCCATTAATGACACCATATATACTGTACCGTACCACTTTCTCCAGGTTATTTATGCAACTGCAGCACAAATGCCATTGCAATGACCAAGTATCGGGAGCATGACATGTTATCCTACACAATGCAGACGCTATGTCTACACCGATGAAGATTAAATGCTGTTGCTGTGGATTTGAGAAATTCAGGTAATAGCTGTTTGACCACTTGGGGGTCCATAGAGAAGATGGCGCTTTCAATCTCAGATCATCAGGCTATCATACAGAAACATGTAGAAAAGAATAACAAGCTAAAAGTGACTTTCATGTATGGCACAAATAAAAGTGTGACAGCAGCTTAACTTTAATAGTGCAAAGGTCGTTGGTATTAAGTATGGCCGAATTAGCTTGACAATGTGTATATTGAGGAAAATGTGTCATTTCCATCATCATGATTTCCTGTTTTACTCTCTGCGGTGTAGAGTGTAGATGACTAAATCGTGTCATTTATATCTTTTCCAAATATCAAATGTCAAATATTAATAACAGTATACACAGTGTGAGTGCATGGCACTGATTAAATAAAAGCTAGAAGTTGCTTGTAATCATGATCCTGGACTTACTGCTATTGTGAAAACAACTGCAGCTCAAGTGACAAAATCTACTACATATGGATGTGTTTGCTTTCCAACAGCATGGAGGTACATCTTGTATCAATAACACACCTTCCATCCATGCGCAAACCAACAATCTAAATGTTCTTATGTTGTTAATTGCCTTTTACACAGATTGTTCTTCCTGCCATATTTTGTCTACATCGTCACAATGTCCTAACCTCTTTCCTGGCATTTTGGCACTCTGATCACCAAGATGTATATAAGATATGGACAGGGGGAAATCCAGCAAAAGTAGCCTGACTGTATTTGTGGCGAACGCAGCTTGAATGCACGGCACCTGAAACATTATGATGCACCAAACGCTGCATCTGAAGGCTGCTTTGTTGTTGCCAGGTTGCACAGATTGACATTGGCATAATGATTGTGATGCAAATGATTTAGTTGTAATTACAAGGTTTGCGTTAGCAACAAAATTTTATACACTTAATACTTCATGACAGTCATTGTTAATATTTATTTAGTTATTTTTAACTTGCTGATTTTTTTTTGAACAAGAACTTGAAACCACACTAGAAATTTGAAATGTTCTACTGCTTCCCCTTTCTTCTTACCTTTCTTTTTTGTGTGTGCATATCATCCATATTCATAACCTGGTCAAAGCACCACACTTACTTAATTTAAAGTAGCAATTAAACCTGACAAAATACATGCGGAGTACAAATTTGCATTGTATTAATTTAATATAAGGTGTCTTCATTCTTCAGGCTTCAGTCTAATTTAGTCGGATTCAGCATTAGCTAACTTAAATTAACACTAAAACAGAAACTTTCTCATAAATCACACACCAATTTGTTTCCAAACAGGACCGATGCACCAGTTGCGCATATCAGCGAACCACTTCTGTGATCTCGTGTGTGAAAACGCTACGTCTCTGACATCGAACGTAACAGAGTTGAACTTGAATTTACCTTTCTAAGCCATTGATCCTGCTTTGTAGTACAGGCTCCTGGTGAACATTTATTTCTGAAACTATAAACTTATTTTATTTCTAACCGAGGTAACAGCCTGACAGTTTCAATCCCATTTCAATCTGCAAAAGTCCCACTGCCTGAGAAAGCAGCTCTTTTCCCTTCAGCGTGCTGCCTTTTGGGGACACCCTTCAACAATCCACCTTAAGAAAGAGTTTCTGCTGCACTTCAAAAAGTGTAACAGAGATCCTCGTGAGAGACAACATGCACCGCATATGGGTTCTTTACAAGATTTGGGATAGCCATTGGATAAACACCTCAGGCGGTCAGGACCTGACTCCGTCTAGCTGCTTGCAAATTTCACTGACCTTCCTATAGACCAGTCTCGGTTTTGTGAATTCTCAAACGTTACATGGTTCTGAGACTTGGCATCTCATAGATGTTGTGCATCTTTGACTCAAAGAGGAAGTTCTTAACTAAATAGCACAACTTTTGAAACTTTTTTTTTTTTTTTTTTTTAGTATTTACAAAATATCCTCAGGCGTAAAACTGATCCTCATTGGCCAAGTTGGAAGGCATTTCTAAATAACATTCTAGTCCAAGAGAAACTTTAATATTTAAGCAAGAACTTGGAGTCCTGTTAAGGTTTGGAATACTAAAATAAAAAAATTAAAATTGGGAGTTACCATTAGTCTCAGTGGCCAAGCAAAAGTCAGGTTAAAAATAAGAGACATGGATACAGACGGGAGTTTGATGATGGTAAGGCTAATAATGTAAAAGTACATAGAACAAAAAAAGTATAATTCAAAGAACATTTCTGAAGGCACAAAAGCCTAAATATCAACTTTTGTTTTAAGGAAACAACCAGAAATAACAGTAATTTTAACAGAAGGAAAAATGTTTGTTCCGATTGTACAGGCATGCAGATTCAAACCAACCACTGTCGGTCCCGTAAAGACATCTTAGGATTTTTTATCTATTAGCGTTGTGGTTGGTTTTGGGGTGAACATGCTTAGATGGACAGATATTTAATTTTAAGACCTCTCTAAGATTGTACTCGCACTTGATACATTTAGTCAGCTTAAATGACACACAGGACTTCCATGTTTGTTTCTTTCCGTGTCCATCATCATTTCTACCAAACAGAAGCAATGGTCGTTACCGCTGTGGCTTTGTCTACAAATTATAGTCCCTTTGTGAAAAAGCACAATGTGAAAGCAAATGGCAAAAAAAAAAAGTTTGCTTTTGGTTCAGACCAAACAAGCGAACCAAAGGAGTTTCCTAGTGTGAACTCATCCTGAATCTTTTGCTAGATGTATAGTAGGCAGGCTGGAGATGTAGTTAGAGTGATGAGGATGGTGGAAGGCCGGAAACACACAGCTCCCAGGGGTTGCCAAGGACCGGTGTATGAAGCAGCAGTCCCCAGGCCAAAAGAGGTGCAGGATGAGATGTAGGGCACCCAAACCCCCTCCAGGCCTCCAGACCCAGCCTGGGATCCAATCCTCCTCCTCCTGCTGCTCAATGTCCCCGTCAACCCCCGACAGTAAGACCGCCCGGCACCAAGCAGGGAGATGCCCCAAAGCCTCCAACGCACTCAATATAACCATATTTGACTGTCTATCTCTGTGTCTAAGGTGTTTTCTTGCCCTTCAAATGCTCCAGACACCAATCTCATGGGATTGGATGGCAATGGTAGGAGGCAAGTCGAATCTACAAAGTCCTCACCCAACAGTCCGCAGTGCACAAAGGATTTATTACCACCGTCCATGCATCAGACACCCGTGGCCCTGGACGCTGTCAGATGTTGTCTGTCCTTGACTGGTCTTTCTTTGTGTGATTGATCAGAGAAGACTTAAATCCAAAATTTACACTCGGCTCTTACACCAGCAAAATAGAAAAAAAAAAATGAAATCAGCACATTACTTTTGATTAAGTGCGTTTTACTGCCGAAGTCTGTCTGCTCGTCAGGTTTGCAATGATTTATTGCACTTTAGAACATCTCATCTGTAATGCAGCGGCGCCCGAATGTGTATCCACCCGCACACCGATATCAATAAGAAGCAGTAAACACACTTCAAGTGCAAGAAATATATTAGCAGTCGGCATTAAAACTCTGTCAGTCAGGAGCTGCTCAAAGAGGATCATTTATATATATTTATTAAAAAAATACTGCGTGTAAATCTGTACCGTTCAAAACAGGGAGATGGAGACATCGTTTCAATCATATTTGCATAAGAAGGAGATAATTTATTCCAAACATGTTTTGATTAAAAATCTTTTAAATATTAATATAAAAATAGCTTCTTATCTGGCGATAGAAACAGCACTTTACTGATAACCCAATCCTGCAAAGCTAAAAGTATTACCCATGTAGCGTATGTCGTCTCCCTTGCTTCTTGGATGAATTAGATAAAATCAACATCTGCTAAGTATTTTTCAGAGCTGCGCAATTTTGAAAATCCAGCACTGATGTGGGGCCACATGACCCGCAGACGCCTGGCGAATCAGATAAGACGGATTCTAATCGAGCATCAAAGGGCCTCCACGAACTGTCACTCGCTCTTGATTCCGACGTGTTTAAAATGTGTCTCGTTTCTGGGTTAAAGTGTCTGCTAACACACGACAGCTCGTCTTAATCGGGCGTAAATTCAATTCGGGCTTCGCCCGTCGCCGACCCCGCTCTGAATTCGACGTGGATGTAGCGCTGCAGACGTCTTGTGACCGCATTCGCAGAGTTTGTGAATGTCATTAGCAAAAACAACAGAGAACTTCAGGTTCAAAGCCTTTCGTCTCCTGTCTTCCCCTTGTCTTTCTCTCTCCCACAAGATGTCTGCATCCCTCCAGGACAGACGAATATCTCAATTCGTCACAGTCTGGCGTCCATTTACAAAAAAAACCCCAAAAAAACAAACAAAAACAACAGCGGCATCTGATGCAGATGACAGTGTATGTAACACAGCTCCGGGCTACATAACAGGCAAGTCTATTGTGATGTGAAGCCACCTTGCACGCTCGGACTCCATAAATCATGTGTGTATTTTACTGCTCATTGACTTGTTTGATTATTAATTAGCCCGAAGTAAATCCCTGCTTTTCTTTTTTTTTTTTTAACATACATTTGTATGTATGAATTAGTTCTGCTACATTGGCACTCAGTGAGATGTCAGCAATCACAGCTCTTAGTGTGATGTGCTACACCCTTTCTAATTATGAGGAAATCACATTTTGTTCTAGCGATTAAGCTATTTGCAATTCCACCACCACCACCAACATCTTTTCTGCTTCTTAAAGGTGTATTGCTTTCGAGCTCGAGCAACCAAAGACCACTTCCACTGTCTGCTTGGCAGCGTTCAACTTATTCAACTTACCTTTGAGGCACAACACAAACCTCCAGCAGACACAGCTCTGTCTCATATTCCCTCTACTGTAATGCAATATGTTCAGGCTTTGTGGGAAGAGAAAGCAGCGCTCCGCTGGGAATCTTCAGCATTTGGATGTTTCAGTACCCGGTGTTCAGAGCTCATGATGATGAACACCAGCACCAGACAGATAATAGCGTGTGATGTAGCTGCCTGCAGATATGCCTTTGGTCGGCTGCAAAGCAGTCTCTAGGGTCCGGGGACCTCTGGTGCTCGGCGCTTTACAAGTTTCCAGCTACATATCGTCATATCATCTAGGCAGACCTTCCAGACAAAATCGACTTCTGTTAGTGTGTCTCGTATAAAGAGGAGAACTCAGGAGGACGGGATGTGCTTGTGGTGGAGTGTGTTTCTCATTTTATCTCTTCTGAAAACAGAACAAAACAAAAAAAAAAAAAAAAAAAGAAGCCATACACATTGCTGAATGCTTTAAGATGTTCAATAAATGCGGTATGTACAGTACCTGGAGCAGGTTTCACACCTCTTGAAGTTTTTATGTTTTGTACCATTACAATGAAAAAAGTTGAAAGTAAATGTACTTCAATGCCCTCCTGTCCAGCTTGTTTTAGGCGTCTCCCTGCTGCCACACAAGTGACTTAAACAGCTGAGGGATTAGCAGCCCTCCAAGGTGGCATGCAGATGAGGTCATGCAATCATTTGAACTAGGTTTGCTGGAACAGGGACGCTTTAAGGACGGGGGAAGAGGAAGAGAGGCTGAGGACTGGGGTTGGGAACCACTGGTATAGACAGGAAGGAGCAAATCATTGTGGAGTGGAAAGAAAATTATGCAAATTTTCATGTTATGTCATAAGAATTCAACCACTCTGAGTCAGAACTTTGTGGAACCCCAGCAGTGTATTGGGATATGTCACTCAAGGTCAAGTCAAGTTTATCTGCATAGTCCATTTCAGCAACAAGATGCTTTACATCATAAAAACACAAAAATACAAAGTCATAGAACATACAGTCAACAACTGAAACCTTACATTTTCTCTATTCCTCTTTGCTTTTGTTTATTCCTGTTTGCAAAATAGATCGAGCTCATTAGACTTTGTCTGGAGATCAAAGTTGGACTTTGGTGTGAACTTTGACTAGACCGTTCTAACATATGAATATATTTTTATTCAAACTGTTCTCGTGGATCTTTATCTGTGTGTTCAGCATCAGTGCTTTGCTGCAAAGTGAACCTCGGCCTTAAGTTTTTGCGAGCTCCAAAGGGTTTTCTTCCAGTAGTGCCTCGTATTGGGCTGCGTCCATCTTCCCATCAACCCTGACCAGCTCCTTTGTCTCTGGTAGAGAACAGCATCCCCACAGCATGATACTGTCACCACCTTGTTTCACAATGGCAGTGGTGTGTTCAGGTTAGCCTTCGATCTTAGCTTGAATATGTTAGCAAAAATGTCAGTTTTGGGATGTTGAGAGCACCCATCGTTCATTCCTGCGCCCCTGCATAGCTTGTGGCAAACTTGAAATGGAACGTTTTAAGGCTTTCCTTCTTTCAACAGTGGCTTTTTGCTTGTAAGCCTTCCATGAAGGATAAACTTAAACTGCACTACGACTGTTTGTAATGCAGTAAACAACTTCTCCCTCCTGATTCGTGAATCTCTGGAACAACTCCATCTTTAACCCGGGCATCTTGGTTGCTTCTGTGATTAATGTTACCCTTTCCCTGACTGTCAGTGTAGGTGGACAGCTATCCTGGTAGGTTTGTAATTGTGCCATGCTCGACGTTTCGATGATGAACTAAACAGCACTCTATTAGATGCCTGGGTTATTGTTTTATAATCTAACCCTGTGTTATCCCCGATCGGCCTGCAGTGTTCCTCGATCTTTATGAAGCTGTTTGCTCGCTACTGCTTTCTAACAAACCTCTGAGGTCTTAACAGAACAGCTAGATTTATGCTAGGATTAAGATACACATGTGGGCTCTACTTATACAACTACAGACAAAATGCTGCGAGTTACAGAAAGAACAAACTCACTCCTCAAAACATCACAAACGTCATCCTTATCGGTCCCACGACTCTTAAGCTGACCTTCCACCTTCAACGTTCTTCTGAGTGAAATCTACAACTGTGTCCTCCTCACTCAGACAAGCTATATGCCTCCACACAGATAAACAGTTGAACCTATCATCAGCAGCCAGTTAAAGTTCTTCTGTTTGGGATTTTATTCTTTAACATCTTTCTTTCTCATTCATCTCAAGTTGCCACAGTCTTACTGGTTTTATGTAGAGCTGGCAACATCCCTGCACTTCTTTAGCCTACACCATGAGAAAACAGGTCAAACCGAGCAACAAAATCTAAACACAGAAACGGCAGTGAAATTATTAATCTAATTTACAAACTAATCTAGGTAAGTAAATGCTCTGCAAACTAAAACATTTAATACAGGGCAGCTGAAGAGGTTACTGTAAAGAAAACAAGCAATACAAAAGAAGAAAACTTACTCGGGTAAAGTCAGTCTTCTTGTGTTTACTCTGTAGATTCCAGTACAGAACGGACCAATCCACGTCAACAACCCAGCATGCATTGCACAGGTGAAATAATGGCGACTGCCGTGAATGAACAAAAGATATACATTTTTTTCTTTTTTAAGTACTTATGATTGCTGACGAATCACAAACAGCAAAATGGAAAAATGACAACATTTTTAGCCCAACATGTTAAACTAATCATGGAGCCCTTTAAGGGACAAGTGGTAAATAAACACAAACCACTTTGTCACGCCGCCCTACGGATGGGCAGTTGCTCAGGGCGGCATTAAAAGGGGGAGGAGTGTGAATAAGCACAAGATAAAAAAGGACATGTACACAGAGTTGACCTGTCAGCTGCACCTTAAGCAAGTTTTCTATGGCTCTTACAAATGTGTAGTCAATGTGGAGATGGCTACATTGTGTAGTCAATGTACACAATGACTACACATTCTGATATCTGACAATAGCGAAATTACATTAGACGCTACGTGCAGGAAGCACTGCACTGTGTCCCTCCCCGGAAATTAGGTGATTAACTGTAATTTAATTAATTGGCAGAAACGGGGGCTTGCCCAGGACAACATAAATGCAATCTATGCAAAACCTGTCGCTGGCTGTGACTCATATAAGTATATTTACTTGTTTTTCTGCCTGTCGATCCGTTTCTTAAGCGTGTTAAATCCTTCACTCGAATCATATCACAGAGGCATAAATAACTGATGCTCCCTGAAATTGTATAACAGAATATGCATCATAACACTGCTAACGCTGTCATGAATCAACTTGAGTCATTCTTAGCCTTTTTTTTCCTTTCTTTTTTTTTTTTTTTCACCCTGCATGTCTACTGAAAAAACGGAGGAAAAAAAATATTCATGTCAAATAGTCGAGCTGTGCTATTTTTGTGTCTTTGCCAAATGATTCAGCCTGTTTCGTAACCTGCTACTTTCACAGAAGATAATGTGCAATGTTGTGGCATTGTCACAACCAGCTGGTTAGGCCATAAAACAACACAAAATGTCTTTTATCTTTGCAATCAGTAACGCTATTACCAGCTGCCTGTGGGTTCATCTGAAAAAACACAGGCAGTGCTAATGCTATTGCTACCCTGAGACAGCAGCACAACGTTTCTTAAGTGTTTCATTGTGCTTTTCATCTCTGTTTCTGAAGGATCTTTTTGCATATTTTCCTTAAAATACTTGTTAAGTGGGCACGAGGAGGGTGGAGAGTTCATGTACATATATTTCGTTGTGTAAAAATTAAAATTAAATTCCCCACATCCCAATATCAAAATATTTCACAGCCTTTTTGTGGCGTTTTATGCTTTCTGGTTTAAGTAATGCTTAAATCTTTGAGTGATCCTCAACAACAATAAACCTCAAACACAGGACTTAAAGGAGATGGTGGATTTAACACCCACAGCAGAGTTCTCTTCCAGGTCAGCCCTTTCATTTGCAATTTCAGGACTTTCAGCGGGCGGTTCACAGTGAGCCGGGGGAAATGAAGGCCCCACTCGACTAGATTTTTACTGTTTAAGTTTTTACTGTAGTGAAGACTACATGCAGAAGAGTTGTAATACAAAAAAAAACAGCAAAAATGCCTTTGCAGAGTCCCGTTTTCTGGCCAGTTTTGAGGTCCTCGTTCCGGTTCATTTTCTCCATTTACATTTCTCCCGGCATTAAATGTACCAACAGAGCCAGATTTGGCAGATGGTTTCAAAGGAGTGCGGCTATCACAGGAGATGTTGTCTCTGTCAAAGCAGGACAGCAGTTTGTTCTTTTTTGGAGCGGTGGACGGGTTGCTCCGAGGGTGGAATCAGAACGCAGGGCGCTCCGGAGGTTTGCAGCATCTGACAAACTTCTCCCACGACAATACCTGGTGTGTGAAAACAGAGCTTCACTGTTTCGAAAATGCAGAGAAATTATTCTTGAGTTCTAGCACCGTGTATTAGGGCAGACAGCAATACTACATGGAACTGGATATTTCCTAACAGACACCAGATTGAAAACAGTAAAACAGAACAACTTTTCTTTGATACGATGAGATTTTCCTCCTCTTTAAAATTCTGACCCGGTCACCTAAAGCTTGCTACTGAAATTGAGACTCATTGCGCTAGACAGCGTTATCCCAACCTGTTTTGTCCAATATCTGTAAGCATGTGTTGATTGCAGCCTCAGTTTCTTGTTCTTACTTGACAGGAACCGTTGAGGTCTGTTGCTGTTATAGACCATCCGCTTTAAGGTTTGACAAGCCGTGTTTTCAGAGATGACATTGGATGTAACCAGTGGTTAATTGAGCTGCTGTCGCTGTTGAACATTTTCAAACTGGTCCACCAGTGCCCCTATGACTTCTGCATTTCCTTGCACACATCTCCCACTCACTGGATATTATCTCTTTTCAGACCCATCTCTGTAAATCTAAGAGGCTACGTTAGGCTTGACGTACGTTAGTTTAGCAGTTTCTGAAAAATTTATACAACACAGAACTGAGCGAAATGTTTTACTGATAAAGAATAATAGTAATAATAGTAAATATCAAACACTGTTTGAACACTGTTTTGTAGGAACTACTTTTTCAGTAGTTTTAATTGCTGCAACAGTGTTAATTATGCAAAATTAGGATGTTGCATGTTTTTGTACTTCCATTTGGGTTTCTGCTGTTTCTAAAAACAACCCAAATAAATTCATGTTTTTTTTTGTTGTTTGGAAAAGTAGCTGTTTCAAAAACATCACAAATAAGCGGGTGCTGCCCCTCGCCTAGCAACCCCAGCAGCTCTCCGCCCCTCGCTTAGCAACCCCAGCAGTTCTCCGCCCCTCGCCTAGCAACCCCAGCAGTTCTCCGCCCCTCGCTTAGCAACCCCAGCAGCTCTCCGCCCCTCGCTTAGCAACCCCAGCAGTTCTCCGCCCCTCGCCTAGCAACCCCAGCTGAGCTCCAAGATGTTTGATTAGCTGATTTTACCGCTATATGCTCTGTACAATGGTTGCTGGAAAAGACATTTTTTGTTGTTGACTAACCATTCAAAAACCACTTGCTGCATTCTTGCTGGTAGTGCATGAGGCTCCACTTCTGCTTTTCAAAGATGTACGATTTTATAATTGCACATCTCTTTGCAGGGTAGGAAATAGTTCACCTTTAGCTGGTCTATCTAAAACAGAAAAAAACAAAAAAAAAAAGGTTTCGACTCTGGCAACAGAAGATTAACCAAAAGATCTGCTGACCAACACCAGAAAAATGTATCATATTGAACCAGTTTCTAAATCCCTGCAACAGTTTTTGTAATTTTGCTAATGGTCTGTAAAGGACTAATTTAGTCTTAGTCCATAATACATTTCTGAGCTTCCCGTCAAAATGAACCATGCAAACCTCTCGGCTTATCCGAAACCTACTTAGGAGCAGAACTAGCAGAATTAAACAGAAAGAGCATTTAGTTTCTCAACTCAGGAGCAAAACGCCAAAAAACCTGAAATGTGGAGAAGCTGTTGGTTTGTCTAGGATTGAGAAATATTTGCATGAGTTTGTCTCAAAACTTACAGAGTGATATCTTGTTTCTGCAACGAATAAAACAAACTGAAGACGCTTAGCAAAAATCTCATAAGATAACAGATTATTATCACTATTAAGGAGCAAAATTAAGTTCTGAAATAAAAAAAGCAAAAACAAATCTAGTTTGCACAATGGTACAGTTATCAGAGAGGCCATAGCTGGGACATAGCTGTTTGACCTCTTTGACCCCATGTTCCCCTCAGGGCTCCATCTCCCACCTACTGACCACTAGGATCCTGCAAAGATCCACCAAATTTAGAAATGTGACAGGTAACTAGATTTCCTGCGTTATTTGATGTATTTTTACGCACTTCCACATAGCCTACATCTTAATTCATTCTCTGTTTCGACATTTATTGCTACGTCTGTTTCTTATGCTTTTGTTTCTATATCCTGAATCAAACATTCATACCTGCACAGCCCAGTGTTTTGCTTTCATTGCGGTCCCTGAAGTGTTCTTTCCCACTCGTTCCTTATTTTTGCAACACTCCGGTGCTATTTGTGGCACCCAGTTGCCGGTCAGGCGCTCTTTTAATCATTTGTTCACTCAGTTGCCTTTTTGATGGAGCCACTGTTCAAGCTTCTTGCCATTCCATGCTTCATTTATACAATTTTCTGCTTGCATTTCTGTGCAATAGGAGACCCGTTTCTTTTCTTTTCTTTTTTTGTGTGTGTCTCTTTTCATCCTGCCTTGTTCAGTTCACATTCCTGGAACTACAATGTCAGTTTCATTCTCTTCTTTCACTCACTTTGACAATATTCCGTTGCTATTTTGGCATCAAGTTGCAAGCTTCTTTTCGCTGTGCCCGCCAGGAGAGTGACTGACCGCATTTCCGTGTCATGCTGGTGCTTTAGGACATAACTCACTAGAAGTAAGGATCTGCTCTCTCAGGGCTCCTCTGAATCTTTGGATTTCAGTCTTGTGCCTGTCCCTGCTCAGCCTAAACCCCTTGTTAACCTTCCACAGTCATTGGTACCAGGCGCTGCTTTCTTTGTTTGCACAGATGCCTCACAACTTTCTGGTCACGTCTTCTGTTACCAAAAGTCCAGTTTCTCTTTTATCTTCTTGATCTTCGCAACTTTTCCCTGTTGAAAAGTTCCCTTATGTTCACCGTTTTGAGGAACGGTGAAAATAAGGGAACCGTTCCCTTATTTTCACCGTTCCTCACAATTTCCGTGGCACTGGGACATCAGCCTTTCTCTCTGTTTCGGGATATTTGGTTCTCTCCAATTCCTCTCAGTGTCTGTTTATATATCTGGGATTTTTTTTTTCTTTTTTTTTCTTTTTTTTTTTGAAAGCTTACCAAGATTTCACGAAGTTCACTGCATTGAAATCAGCACTTTGTTCTTTATCCCCAGGCTTAATGGTAATGTGCTCTGGTTTCTCGCAGCCCCATTACTCCAAACACACGACTAACCTGTTTCTCAAAGAGTATCACAGAATGAACCACGGATCCGGTAAGTGCTGATATATAGCATTTATGAACATGATATGGCACGGTTTGCAAATTTTGCATCCATCTCTCCCTCATCCATTTCCGTTTTTTTCTCTAGTCAGCACTGCTGGCACAGAGATGCCAGGAAGAGTCCCTTTGCTCCTATATTCCTGCCGCCTTGTCTTCTACTGCCTCAGTGAAGCTATCTCCCAGCTAGTAAGGTCATTCTAGGCCCTTCAGTCTCTACATGCAGCAGTTTTGTCACAAAAGAGGAATGAATTAATCAAAGGAAGATGTCTGAGGCACTTAGTTTTTGTCACAGCATTAGGCAGCAAGAAGTTACGAGCTTCAATCCTCATTGAGTTGCATTCAGGTCATCCTGTAAAACTTTAAACACCATCTCCTGGATTTGACGTGTTTTTTATTTTTATTTTTATCATCCACTGGCTTCTGTTTTGCTTCGTGGTGCCACCTCAAAATCTTGGCAGAACTTTTGTTTTCAAACAGGGGCCGGCGATGCTTCCTGCACTACATTACCTCTGTAAATGATGAATGACGTCCTTTCTCTCATATCTGGGGCAAAAATAGATTTCCTATTAGACATCAAGCTACGCTGGCACCTTGCTGCACTCATGCCAGTGGGACGGGTGTAGTGGATTGAGTCTGTTTTAGCTTTACGCAGAAATGAAATATGTGACATTTTTGAGCTTTGATTTTCTCCTCAGGTCGTCTTTAGTTCTGGTGTAAAAGGGCGAGTGTCACTGTTCACCGTTCAGTGGGATGAGACCTTGAGAACCTCAAATAAGACCTGCAAGAAATTGTCTGTTTTTTGCCCGTACGGTCTAGCTTTCTACATGAATGACCATTTTTGTGCATTATTTTTTCCTCTGGAAGAACTATTAGTGAATACATCCATTTTTTGAGGGGTTATGCTCTTAGAGTGGTTATGAATTACATGTTTAGAATGATTTTGAATCTCAATGTGGGTGCACTGACATTTTCATGCTTAAAGGGGCAGTATTGTGTAAAGTTGACTTTTTTGAGCTTTACATGTTTTAGTGTTACTCAATCATCAAAAACATACCTGGAGAGTTGCTTTGACTCGTTCGTGCGTTTGAGAAACCCTTTAATCTCCCATAGCAACCATTCAGCTGTGCAAAACGCCTGGTTAGCGTAGCTCCTCCTAAGAACTGCAGGTTCCCAACATCCGAGCTTCTGCCTCGCACAGCAGACACCCCCCACTCAGCTCCTTCAGACTAGCCAGCAGAAAATAGCAAACATCTGGTGGAACTGCACATCTGCTGAGCTCCTCATACGAGCTACCTCAATACAACGCTGATAAAAATTCTTAAAGGGTTAATAGAGGAGCCATGTTGTGATGACGTCCTGAGTGTCAGAAAGATCAGGAGCTTCTTAAAGAGACAGAGGCCCAATTTTAAGCCATTAAATTATGAAGTCGAAATCCTTTCAAGTCACATTTGCATTTTCATAACAACTGAAGGTAACATGGTTACTTGACTGTGCTATAAATCTGCACCATGTGCCTGGAAAATACATAATACTGCCACTTTAAGGTAACTGTTACCACCAAAGGGTTACCCATCCCCTGCCAGCTTGTAATAGTGAATGGGAGCTGATCCTCTATATACCAACTTCCATGTATACGTCTTTCTTAATGGAGCAAAGTCTTTGACATAACAGTAATAGTTCCCTTGCAATGTCCTGAGACATTTTCCTCAAACACGCCCTCCTGAGCGTTTGCTTTCAGTGTAACTTGTGAGAAAATGTTCTCCTATCACGAGCCGGGAACCCAACGTCGCTTAACTCGACACCTAACCGTTGTTTTCTTTCATCCGCTGTTATAAGAGAGAAGGGATACTGGCTTGGATATGAAAGACTCATTTCATCCAAACAAAAGTCTGTCAGACAGACACCTGCTCCATCCTCCCATTCCTTTGAGCAACTCAGAGTGGTCGTCAGAGCAGTGGGAGAGAGCCCCTCTGATAGCAAGACAAAAAAAAGAAAAAAGAGCCGGATGTTTATCCTGCTCGCTGACTGAGAAGCGGAGAATCACGAAGCAAAAGATACCGTTTAAAAACCAGCACGGGGAAGGAAATTACACATGTATTTGAAATGTTGACATTTAAAATCTGCAAAATTCAAAGACACAAAGATGTGGTGGTCTAATTAAACTCACAGGCTGCAAAAGGAGAGCATTAATAAGAATCAAAGAGGCCCATAGTAACTTTGGAGGAGATTTAAAGCTCAAGTGGGAGAATATTGGAACAGTATAACCATTAGTTGTCATCTCTGCCAATCCGATGGCAAGAAGAAAACCAATGTTGAAAGAGAGCCATAAGAAATTCAAGTTGTAACCAACAATAACCCATGAGGAGGCACCAAGCATTCTCTGATCAAATAAAAGACATTTAAACTGTTTGACATTGGTGGAAAGTGATCTATGTTGAGGTAAACTCACTCTGCACGCTCTCTAACGCATCATCCCAGTGGTAAAAATATGATGGCGACGGAAACAGGCTGGATGGACGAGACTGGGAAACTGATCAAAGTTAATTAAATGGATTGAATATCAGGAAAATCCTTAGATGAAAACCTGTAGAGGCTGCGAAAGACATAAGACTGTGGTAGAGGTTCCCCGTCCAGAAGAATGACCTTAAACTTGGAGGAACAATGGAATGGCTTCAAACAAAGCATATTTTCTAAAATTGCCTAGTGAAAGTTCACAACTTAATCCAACTGAGAATTTGAGGAAAAAATTCTCTCCATGCAAGTATGACTCACCCTTAAAGCCTTGCATCTGCAGTTACAAAATGTGGCATAAAAGTATTGACTAGGGTAGCTATGTACACAAAAAAATTCAGATTTTTATTAGTAAACGGAAGGAAAACTTTACAATCTTATTGCTTTGCTCTAAGAATTTTATATAAAGCATTCACAAAACCTACACCCTACACTTCTTCTTGTGTTTGTGTATCACTACATGTCTCTTGCTGCTTTTATGTTTTAATTTTTTTCACATCACTCTTCATTCTTCCTTTTAGTCTCTGTAGTTTTGCTTTTTGGAATATTCCAATAAGAGAAGCTGCTGCTAATTACCAAAAAGCCGTCCAGAAAATGAAAACATATATCACGATTACACGATTCTCGTGACTTGAAGTTATTATTGCTCGATTTTACCTTCCAAAGAAAGTTGTTCAACATGTTGTGTCTTGATGCATCTTTTAGTGATATAGCTTATTTTGTCCTATTATCAGAGTCCCAAAGTTGAGGAGTTTCTCTTTTTTTTTTCTGCAATTTTAATAATTTCTTTAATCTTGATGCAGAGCTACAGTATCAAAGTACCAATAGTTTTTATTTCAGCAACTCCACTGTTTGTAGTTTAACACGAAGCAGTAAAAACATCCCATCAGTAAAAGAAGGAGCAGGGATGCAGAAAGTCACTGACCCTGATTGCTTAGTAACAACAGAGAAGCTTAGAAGCAGGTTTCAGATGATTTGTTTTTGCTCATTATGGTGTCATGAAGTAACATTGTCACAGTAGGCAAAAATCATTCCTCATGGTTTACTATTTATTGTAGCTTTGCATATAATTTTGCACTGTTTAGTGTTAGTGCTGTGTGGGAGGATAGTGAACCTACTTTAACTCAGATCATTGGGCTCGTACATTTTTATGACGATCGTGGGTTTAGTCATCAGGCACTTGAACAATGTCTCCGCTCTGTCAGGCCAGCACTGGCATTATAGAGAACGCAGCAATAAAATAAGTCTTCAAAATGTGTTCTTTTTTAAACTCCAAAAATGCCATTGTTGAAAATTTACTTATTTGGCCCGTAAGGATGATAAACAAAATATAACTCTACTAGTTAACTGCACAAAGTATACACACTTATACAACACAGCCACACAGGATGGTAATTTTTAAATAGATATTTAACCGGATCATTTGCACACAATGAGGATAACAGAGTGAATCATCCATACTACCCAAGAACTAAATAATCCATGCTAAAGCATCCCCTTGCTGATGAGCACATTATTGGTCCTACTGGGCTGCCATAATGCTTTTAAAGACCTCAGCCATTAGCCATGCCTCTTTTCTAGACAGGAAGCAGCCAACTCCCCCAAACCAGGTAACTCGAAAAATAGAGAACCATAACTAATACAATAAAGCACATTCTGAAACACCTTACAGTGTTATTATGTGAGCACTTCCTGAGATCATTTCAATGAAATGCATAACTAAAATATATGTTCAACTCCAAAACAATATAAACTGATGAGGTGAGTGTGTGGAGTGATTTCACTGATGAGTAACTGAAGCCATCATAACTTGCATAGGCTAAAAATAAACAAACTATTATCAGATTTTCTGGCTTTAGCACTGATTGTGTAGTGTTCCCATACTTTCTCTCTGAAGCATACTACTTAATCTTTGACATGAAAATGCTTTTAAACACAGGAAGTCAAGAAAAACAAAAAAAAAAGAGTCAAGACTTCCCAGTTTAGTTTCGCTAACTTCAGTGAAGAGATGATTAGGTAATATAAACTGTCTGAGGTTGAGATAAATGCAATAATGCCACCTCTCAGCTGGGCAGCTGTCTAAACTTTGGTTGAAAAACCCCAGATAACAAACTGCAATTTCCTGACTTCTGGCTAAAGGCGAAGCCATCAGAAGAGTGCAGTAATATCATGCTGTGACGCTTTGAGTAGTCAATCGTTTAGCTGTAGGCGCAGACTCATTAAAAACAAAGACATACCGCTACAGTTTTATATCAGTGGAAAGTGCATGTCGCCTTTAGCATTGTTAGCTAGTTGAATATAGTACATGGCCTATACTTATGTAGTGCTTTATCTAATCCAGAGGACTCCAAAGTAGGTTACATTCTCACGCTGATGGTGGAGAGCTTTTATCTTTTGGTAAAACTTTCCATAGCAGACTTTACAAGACATGCAGCCTATTTTTTACAGTGCTTAAATGCTTTCATATCCTCCAGTCGTCATTTCTTTTTCATAAGGAGTATACAAAATGCTGCCAGATAAATGATTTATAAGTGATTTCTTAGTTTCTTTAGTGCCTATTCAACTAAGGATTGCCAGCCAGAGCAACAACATCCTTTTAGTCAATCTCGTCAACTCAACAGGGCAACAATTCAAGGACTTCTTCCTTTTATGCTTAAGAAAAAAAGAAAAAGCTTCAAACATGGAGGCAGTAAAGTTACATAATGACATGAAGTTTGCGCGGCAAAATGCAGGCTATAATGTTATTACGATGCAGGTTATAAGATCTCATTACGTCTCTTCTCTTTTCGTCTTCATTTCATGAGAAAACATTTGTACCGCTACTGGCCGGCCACATCTACACCAGGAGGGAAGCGGTCATCTTCCATGTTGTAGCAACCGTCATCTCAGATAATTCTTTACAAATATAGCAAAAGTTATTTACAATAAAACTTACAGAAGAGACGTGGTAAAATGCTTAAACCAAAGCATGCTGAACCGACCCCACAACAGTGGTTATCTAACAGAGAAGTGATGCAAATCTAAATAAATCCTCAGTAAAATGGAATTCAGTTGAACTTCCATGATGTTTTTGAGTCTTACAAATCATCGTTGATGTGTCGTCTTCTCTCCTCTGTGAAACTGTAAAAGCAGGCTCAGCCAACATGCTTTTTGCCTAAGCTGTCTGAACAGGACACACACAAATATCTTTGTTTAATCAGTTTAGTGCTAAGGTAAGACATTCGCTACTCATAATCTCCCAAATGAATCTCACTAAAAAAAAAAAAAAGAAAAAAAAAAATCTGAACTTTCTCTCCAAGTATCATCGGTTGCTTGAAACCGAGTGCAAATTGTGTAATACTGTGACTTTTTCTAAATCAATGAATAATTTCGTTGGTCTAATATTAAAGAGTGTGAGCACTTTAAGCTGATCAGTACATGTGGGAAATTGGTTTTGGAAATTACTTTTTTGTATTTATGTAAATGTCAGATTTTTCCCATTTAAAGTTCTGACCTTTTCTGAGAAGTAATATTCGAGGGAATGCTGTTTTTATACCTCGCACAGCTGACTTTATTACAGACATCTTCCAGATCGCAGGGAAGGGAAAAAAAAATTACTTAGCATTTGTGTCCAAGTTGCTGAAATCCTCTCCTAGTTTTAAAAACACAGTCTGTTCTCTGTCGCATGTCCAGCGAAGTCAGAAAAACCCGAAAGCAGCTCCCGTGTGAGATTTTTAACAGTTAAGCTGAGTTGGAAAAAAGCCTTCTCTATTTCTCCTCTGCTTTCAGACGATCATCCAGTAATTGCAAGGTATCGGGTGTTACTGAAGCTTGAATCCAGAGGAAAAGGTCAGATGGTGAATTAATAAAAACACGCCGCAGTCACTCTTAGCTTTAATAATGTCACTGTCTTAATTAACTCACCTGCCACATGTCAAGTAAAAAGGAAGAAAAAAAAAATCCATCTTCACCCAGAAGATGGAAACGACTCAACAAGGTTAAATCAAAGTGACTGAAGAGTTAACCGAATGGGTGTGTGCGTGCGTCGAGAGCTGCAGGCTTTTATTACACTGACAGACTGTGTGTGAAAGTGTTAACGGAGGGGTGTTTAACACCTCTCGAACTAATGCCCCATCACCAGATCAACAGCAGTGTTCTCTCACGCCTGTGGTCTCACCCATGCCTTTGGGATCAGCTTGAATGGTTGCTAGAGATTCGGTTCCAGTCTGGGGGGGGGAACAAAAAAACAACAAAAAAAAACTCCCGTCCACAGTGGCACACAGACATAGATCACTTCTTCGTATAAATATGCATCACCGCTAACTTTGCATTTCTTCTTCCTCTCTGTACGCACTGTTGTTGTTGCCAGGGTTGTCTGTCTTTGTCCTTGCTGTCCTCTCTCCCCTAAACCCCAAACGCAGATTGCTGAAGTGGTTCTGTCCACCATCAAGTATACTGGCTTCTAAACAGTGAAGCACTGTTTACATATTTACGCTATATCAAAAGCAATAAAAACAACAGATTATAATTTGAAAATTTGTGAAGAAGTTTAAAAGGGGCCTGCCACAGTGTGCGTGTTGGTTGTTGTCCAGCGTTCTCACCTGACTGAAAATTAGCAACAATTAGCTAAGTGTAGCAGTGTGACGTCATTACACTAGATTGTCAAGTGAGAAGCTATTCCGGTAGGAAATCATATGAGCACCGGCAGCTTTTATTTTGAAAAGACGACAGATCTATTGCAAAACAGCGGGCAACTTCCCGTTTCTTCCTGTTATTATTATTTTTATTCCAATTTAATGTGTTGCGAATGAAGATGTGAATTACCATCTTTACTGTTAAACATATTGAGTTCATGGATTGTTGTTTTGAGTGTCAGTTCAGGGTTTAAAAGGACAAATTAACGGATCATACCATTATAGTCAGTGAAGGGTTTTCCCACGCTCTCCGTGCTCTTTCAGATTTCTGTGTTCAATAAGTGTATTTTAAGCATAAGTAATAGTTTGTAAAATAATATGCTCTGAAGCACTTAAATTTTGTTAAACGGTGATAGAACTGGGTTAGCAGTTATTTAGCTGCTCTTAGGCTACATGAAACATTGCTATTGAAAATGCTACATCCACGTGCTGAAAATAGTATTGTTCAAGGTTAAACAGGCGCTGTGGAACACTGCGATGAGAAAAAGCCTGTTTTTGACTACTATCTTCTGCTATTTGAAAGCAGGAGCATTAAAAGTGCCTTCAGATCAGCTGTTGTCTGGCTGTTATTTCCCACAAGACACAACGCAGAATCAACAACGCTACATAAGATTAACTAAAATGCAGTTAATAACATGTGGGGTGTTGTTAATATGATGAGTAAGATGGGCTTACTCCACTTTTGTTACGTAAATGGTCAGCATAATGCTAGTATAAAGCTCCTAACTAGCAACGGCTTCAGCAAAATAGTGGATTAACAGCACTAGCACTAAACAGAGACATAGCAACACAGCGTCAGAAATACCCGAAGTAAAAAAAAAACAGTTCGTAACAAACGACAGAGGCACATCGAAAATCTGGATAGACATTTTTCACGCTTCCGCGTTTTAAAGCGGATGTGGGGTTTGACAATTTCCGGTGGCTATAGCGTTAGCATTAAAAGGCTAGGAAAATGGCTCAGT
>CAEGAE010094220.1:0-56267 GCA_903067095.1 Girardinus metallicus | reverse complement strand
CTTTGCAACCATAGAACTTACTGAGGAAATGTACTGGAGGTATATATATATATATATATATATTTTTTTTTTTTTTTTTTCAAACAGAAAGCCGTGGGTGGGATCACAAAATGGTTACTAAATAGTTATTTCTACATTGAAATGCGATGCTTTTTAATTGTTTTAAAGGTTTCAAACAAAAAGGCTTCCACTCAAAATAAAAGAACTCCAAAAACCATTTTCTGTTGAAACTCTTAACTCTCAGCTGTCCTCACCCATGAGTGATGGGTCCATGTGCTGGGGGTTGCTCTAATCCCACTCATGACTCCATTGTGCTCAACATCTTTAGCCCATAAAGACCACAAGCACCACAGCCGTGGGTGACTGGCTTCTACAGCCTAGGTCAGTGCAGGGCTTATTCTAAGGATGTAGGAAGTAGGAAAGAGTTAGATCCAAGTGGGATTATGAGCAAAAAGGAAAGAGAGATTAGTTTAAAGGTAATTATACCGACAAAGTTAGAAAATTTCAGAAAACTGTCCTCTGCACAATAATTAATATAATTTCAGTATTTTAATCCCACCTCCCCCCCAATCCTTTTTCATCTATGCTACTCATGGAACTGAAATCTTCTGCTGCAGTCTTTTGTCAAGTAATTTAACAAATTTTGAGGTTTTCAGTACCAGTGGGTTGTTTAAAACTCTAAGGTTAAATCTGTCAAAGTTTTAACTGTCACAGCCCCCAGGTGTTTTTGGCTGTAAATTGTTTGTGTGTGGCTTTTTCTTTGACATGATCGCAAAGAAAAAGTGATTGCAGACCCCCTTCCACCTTCACCAAGACGCTCTGCTGCCTTTGAGCTGTGGAAATTCACAACTGTACTTTCAAAAGATTGTGCTATCTGAGTTGTTGATTCCGCATCTCCTCTAGCATTACCATGGCTCTCTTGGCTGTTTTTTTGATCAATGCTCTCCCTGTCTGGCCTTTCAGTTTTAATCAGTTTGCTAAACTTGTTTTTTTTTTTTTTTGTTTTGTTTTGTTTTGCTGGTGTTTAAAACTCGTTCACAGTTTGGGATATTTTATAACCCAACCCTGCCTTAAACGTATCCACGGCTTTGTCCTTAATGTGTTTGATATGTCCCTTGGGCATCATAAAGCCATTTGTTCAATGTGAGCTTTTTGGGTTTTCCAACGAGTCTAGCTGGAATTACTTTGAGGACGCGGGACGTAGGAAAGATGCAGATCCAAGAATGGTTATGAGTCAGTAAGAAAGATTGTGGTTTAAAAAATAACCCTTTAGGTTGAATGAAAAAATGTTAGCTTTTGTTAAATGTTAACTTCCTCACTGCTTTGATTTCAGTTAGCTATACCTTTAAGAATTTGTCCAGCAAATTTGACATTACCCATCAAAGTATCTTAATCTGTGAGAAGATGTATTTGACACTTTTGTTTTGATTGTTCTTGTTTTATTTAACATGTCTGTTTATACTGCTGTGCTACAGCTCCTTTAAATAAAAAAGATATAATCTATACCGTCAATCTATGGGCCAGTATCAAAACTACCTCTTGTTTTTAATGTTTTACAGAAGGCTAATTTCTCCTGTGAAGATCCTCAGGGGTTCATTTTGGGTCCTACCCTATTCATTTTTTTTTACCATCTTTGGGGAAACATAATCTTCCTTTTTATGACTTCACAGATGAGATCCAGGTCTATCTGCCAGTTAGAGTTGGCGGCAATAATCCATGGGAACTACCGTTAAAATGATGAAAGCCATTTTGTCTGGAAAGCCCAAATCACTCAACAGTTTTGGCAATCTTGGTTCTTTGAGTTCATTCACCTACTCTGTTTTCAGAAATCTGCATGTCATTCTTGATAGTTCTTTCAAAGTTGGATAAAGAGATTAGCTTTGCTTTGAGACTAAAAATCATTCTATTTTTGAAGTTATTGCCAAGATTAAGCCGTATTGTTCTTTGAAGCATTTCTGAAACTACTGTAAAAGACTACTGTAATCACCTATATGCTGGTTATTTTGCATTATTGAAAAGATGCTTAGTTTGTTTTTATTTTTAACAAGCTATGGCAACAGTTTGAAATATTGTATGATGTACTGTAGCACAAGAAACAGCAAAAATAAAATTGGATTTTTAAAAACATTGTACCATATATGTTTCCCGGTTTTATTGCTTCATTAAGTAGGAAAGTGAAGCATGTCCTTAAGTCAGGAAATGGCTGCAACGAAATTGCTACTGGCCTTAAATGACACTAAGAGCAATTATATATTTCTTTTTCAAGTAGCTGGAACTGTGACAAAAAAGGGCAGAAACATCACATTTTATTTTTCCACTTAAAGAACGCAGCATAGAAAGAGACGAAAAATTGACCTCATCAAACTTTTCAATGTGGGATCATGCTACTTCTATGAAAGATGGATTTTTTTTTCTTAAATTTTATTTCTACACATCTACACTATGGGTTTCATTATATGTGGAAGGCGCTGTAAAAACCATGTTTCTACTGTGGTCTTATGCTGCAGGCGGATTAATCTGTGGACAGCTGGGCATCCATCTGAGAAGCTGTGAGGTCCAGGAAACTGACTCTGAAAAAATGAAATTGTGTTTGAGCTTCACTTGCACAAACAGGCTATGTTGCACCTTCCTCCATGGTTGTGCTAAGGTGTGGGTGTTTTTTTTCTTTTTTAGCTTTCTGGTGAACATTTTTCCCACATCAGGGACAGTTGCCCAATGATGGTAGAAGTGATGCCTCATAGAAGCAAAATGTTACTTTTGTTCTGAGCTGTATTTCTAATTGGAAGGAAACAATGAATTCAAAAATACTTTATGAATCCCAGAGGGAAATTAAATTTAAATAGGAACAACATTTTACACAATGACTATTGTGTATCACTGTGGAGGAATGTTGACTTTGCAGAATTATTTAGATCAGCTACATCAGAGGGTTTCAAGCTTGTCAAAGCCATTGAGTATTTAGTGGTATCATAGCTAAATTCCATGCTTAACCAACTAGTATGTAGTACGTAAAACATAGTTCACTGAAGTTAGTTGCAAGCAGAACACAAGGGATCAAACTGTGAATCCAGAGGCAAACTAGAAAAGAAAAAAAAAGCTACCAGAAAATGTTTTTAGTAACCATGCAAAAATACCAATAAATATATAAAAATCTGTTTAGTAATCACTAAAATCTTTTCATATCAAAAGCATCATATGACCTCTTTAGCACATTTTAAGACAAATGACATATACATTATTGCCAGTTTTATATGGCATAAAAAAATCTTTACTTTTATTGCAATAAATCTACTCAAGGAATTATTATAGCATTTATTAAAAGCCAACTTAATAAATCTTCAGAGAACCTCATATTGTCTGGCTTCATGAATTAGTTATTGTTTCTCCATTTGACTTAATCAATTGTGTGCTTAAAGCAAAAAATGAATAAATGGCTACTATGCATGTGTGTTGCAGAAATACTTACACTGAACTTGCACACAATAAGTGCACATTAGATGTAAGTGGCATCAAAAAGGCAAGCATTGTCAGACAAATTAAACTGAAAGGGGGTTTGTGCTTTCAAATGCTTTACAGTCTGGGAGATGGAGTGTGGTGTTCTTTAAAGGCACTGTGTTTAGGCAGAGGTGGTGTATTCAAATGCATTACGGATAAGAGAGATGGGGGTCCTGTAGCTAAATCCATTATAGCGACTGTGAAGTTGAGCGAGTGCAACATTTCCAAACACATTATGCTGAGGCGGCAATGGTATGCTTAAACAGAGTGTTGATGGAGAATGGAGAGAGAAAAGGTCAAGAAGGTTTCTGTTTTATTTCTGTGAGGTGTGTACACTTTATGACAACTGAGTGCTGACTGAGTTTTGACATCACTTCAGTCTGAGCACACAAACTTCCCATTGATTAATTTTGTCTCCAAACACCCTTTGGGAGTTTATTGGCATGTAGATTGCCACAAAGTGACAAACATACACATGAAAATCTGTATTAAGGAACATATGGATAAGGGCAACAGGTATGCATATATTTGGTTTTCTGGCTTGTTTTGAACTTGAAGCGTCCAAAAGAACCGACTTGTTGGATTACAGTCAGAACTACCCCTTTGACCCCAACGATAAAGCCCGTCATGAAAAATTAAGATCACATCTTGCAAAACACTTGAAGACATTCCCCCCTTCCTGCCCCCACGCAACATCCCAGCCTCTTCTTGGCACTGTGTCCAGTGCAATTAACCTTACAAGCAGGCTCTTTTCATGTGGCAAGTCCAAGGCAGCAGGGGAACCTCATCCTTTTGGGTTTTATTTTTTGCACTTGGCAACAGAACACCTTTAACGATGTAAGAAAAACACACAAAAATGCCCTCCTCCTCTATTCTGCTCTTCTGGCAGCTCTCAGATTCAAACTATTCAATTAGCCAAGTTGACTTTGCATGGGTAATTAAGTCCTCATTCTTGACGAGCTGTCTGACTTCTTCAAGCCTCTTACCGTAGGCTTACAGCCCCTCAGGGGCCACCAGCCAGACGGATTGTAGTCCAGCTGGAATGGGATTAGCAGCGCGCCAGGGGCCCGAGGCCCACAGTCCCTGTGGCTTTGTTTGAATCTGAAGTGTCGACGTGGAAAGGGGTGAAGCAGAGACAGAGGATTGAAGTAATCCCCTCCTCTTCAAGACTGCTTCCCGGAGGAGCAAATCACTAGTTAGCCACTGAGGACTGTAGACCACCAACCACTACCAGAGCCAATGTTTACCAGTCAGACCTTGGCAGGTAGAAGGCTAAAGAAGAGACTTCTCCACCCATTACAGTAATTAATATATATTCCAAAGGGTAATGCGGCGATGAAAACATGTTTTTCTTTAGCCAAGCGGAAATCATTAGTGTTGTCTGTAGGATTAAAGGCTTCCTGCGGAGTTGCAGCAGGTTGGAAAATAAAGCTAGTACACTGGGGCCTTGTTAATCAATTATAAAAAAATTTATTTGAAGAATTAAATCATTATGATACTGTACATCAGACTTTTGCATGTTTTGGGTGCTTGTAACCCCAAACTTGAATGTACATCTTTAGCATATCTTTGGATTTTATGCAATATACAAAGGAAAGTAGTGCAGCATGGTGAAGTGGAAGAACATAATGCATGATTTGCTAAGTGTCAACAAATACAAATCTGAGAAGTGTTGACTTTGCATTCAACTCTCTTTGCATATTGAAGTCAGTTCAACTGTATGTAATTTGATCTTAGGATAAATAGTGTTGTTCTCTGAGGGCCTCAGAGTGTTGCTGAAGGCCATTTGTGAACGCATATAAAAGTTTGAATCACATTCCAAGAAAGCACATTAATGTGATTGAACGTCCCAGTTAAAGCTCAGCAGCGAGAGTAATTGAGAATCTGTGACAAAACTTGAAAACACATTGCTCACAGGTGCTCTTAATCCATATCCAAGCAGAAATTTTTGTCTCCACATGTACAACGCCGGTATCCCAAAAATACTTATTTAGGGAACCACCTTCGGGTGGAATGAACAGTAATGCATGACACATTTCAAGTATAATTTTCCTTCCACTTCACAATCATGGGTTACTTTGTGTTTGCCTGTCACATATAATCCCTTTATAATACATTTACACTGTTTGTGGTTGTAGCAAGACCATGCTAACAAGTGGTAAAACGACTATAAATACTTTTGCAAAACACTGCACAAGCAAAAGGATATAAATGGATTTAAACATGTGTAACCTGCATGGGTTGGTAGACACGTCCATACTGTTGAAGCTTTGTGATTGTAGAGTCTAGGTACAGACAAGAATATGATTCAGAGGGAGGGCCTTTTTTCCATGAAAATCACTCTTCATTTTGTGATGCACAATTTTTCTACATAGTTCTCCTGACAAGTGTTATTTTAAGGTAATCCTGTTTATAGATCCAAAAGTCACGCTAATCACGAAAAGCTTAGCTGCTGGGGCTAAACTTGTCAAATTCATAAAACCTTGCAACAAAGAACATATTGACAGATATGTAAAAAAACAAATTAAAGGATTATAGGGAAGGAAAGATTTGGATTTCATTAGGGCTAGTCACTGCAAAATAAATTTTGACAAGTTCACACTGGCATGTTAAAGTGTTAATGTCAATGCAGATCTCTAATAGTTAGCCAATTTGTACTACTTTGAAAGTTTTAATTTGGCACTTAAATTAAATATTGCTGAGAATATGAATGCACTGCCAGGGTCAGGTCCCAGTGGTGTAAGCTGTCCTGCCTCATGCTGCACCTGTGCTCGTGAGTCAGCCTCAGTGCTGGGCCAATACCAACAGGCTGTCTTTCATCACAGTATGACAGAAGCACACAAGATTAGAGCAGAATCCACCCAAAACAATCACACTGAGCTTGGGGATAATCCCGAGCCCAAACATCAGAGGGAAACAGAAGGACACTGCTTCGTGGACCATTCAACAAGAGTCCACCCTGAAGGAAAACAACAGTACTATGCGTTTCTATTGTGTGACCTGGCTGGCACTGGAAAAACAGGATGTGATGAGTTTCTGTGCCCACGGTGACTGGTGAACCACGGTAGCACCCGCCTGGAAACTGGTGATACTGCTGGTGATCATTCATTTTCATGTCAGCATAAAAGTTTTGTCTGTCTCAAAATGGAACAACAGACAAGAATGTGAAAAAAAAAAAAAAAATGGGCAAATGTACAGTTTCAGTCAAAAGTTTTTATGTACCCATCATGGCCATGCATGTCATGTTAACTTAAATTTTAAGGATGGATTCAGTTAGTTCGTATTCAATGAATTTAAAGACCTGGTTACAACCTCACATCAAATATATCGAAAAACAGTGATATGATTATGACTTATTTAGAACGTTGCCATTGGACCACACTTTTTTGCAGCCACTAACAAGATTCTGGATCCTGAACCACTACTGGTAGTTTATTTAAATTGAATTAGAGTAAAGTCAAAATGAACAAAAAGTGTGAATCAAATTCTCGTTTTTAAGAATTTATTCAAGATGTTTCATGTATTAAGATTTAAAACTAGAAAAAGACAACTGTATATAAACTTTTGACTGGCATTGTATCTACTGCATGGCAAAAAAAAGCTTTGAAAAGAACCTTGCTTTAAAATTTGTAGCTGGGGTAAGAAGAAAGCTTTTTTTTTTTAATTTGAACAGTACCTTTATTCAAAGCTCAGGTGACTGATGTGGTTTATTTTGCTGTCAGTGCTTTACATCTTGTTTTACAGTCATTACAACGGCTCAAGTTCAAAGACGTGACACAATGCCAGAGCATATGCAACACAGCTTTTTGTGAAACTTAATATATCAGTATCATCTTAAACCTTTGTCTTTATTGCAGACATCCACCTGTGAACACGATTATGAAAGCAATGGCTTGTATACAGCCTGACCTTATATGATATTAGGCTTTTGCCATTTCTCACTAGCAAGACCGGGGGCTGTTTTTAAGGCTGTTGTACTTGCGTCAGTACTTTGAGACACTAGGAGTGACAGATCAGAGACTGAAGACTGGGAATAAGATCGATCCCTTGCCAGACAGTCTCGGCTGGGGGCCACCATTCATTTGAGTCTTCCAGAGAGTCTCCACGCCCAGAAACCCTCCACCATGCTCCTTCTGTCCACCATCCCTGTGTTCACTTCCAGACATGCAGAGATTGCAGAATTTCAACAGAACTGTCCAAACAGAGTTGCCTGTGTTGCAATCCATGACTATTGGTTTCCTTTAGCATTATCGGCCCTTTAACATGTAACAGACAGGCTGTGACATTGAACACTGAAGCAAACTACAAGCCAGTGTTTGGCTTCTGAATCGACTTTGCCCCTACCTTCTCTCTCTAACTTGCCAGATGTAAAGCTGTTAAAGCTTAATGCCTTAACATTGCCATTGGACCACACTTTTTCTGGGGCTAAGCTTAATGCCTTAGCCCC
This sequence comes from Girardinus metallicus, assembly GCA_903067095.1. NCBI lineage: Eukaryota > Metazoa > Chordata > Actinopteri > Cyprinodontiformes > Poeciliidae > Girardinus > Girardinus metallicus. The sequence continues at coordinate 48,325 of CAEGAE010094220.1, read as the reverse complement.
AGATGGACTCCGTAATGCCAGTCTGACAAAGCACGCAAATGACACACTGACTTATTTATTTCAACAAGGCTTACTGTACACATACAAACCACTGACATTTAAATGCCTCTTCACTTCATTCTCTCCTCTTCTGATCTGGATAGGAAATGTCCTTGTGGTCACTCTCACAGCATTCAAGATGGTCATTTTTTTCCCCTAAAACATTCTTTGAAGACATTTATTACAAGACTGTAAAGAGTAATGGGGTGTTCCATTTGCCATAATGAAACCTAACCACCCTGAAGATAGTTCATTGAATCCGTCTGTCCATCTGTTTAACAGTCCGAGTTGAGCCACAGAGCGGAAATCTCAGTGACTTGACAGAGAGCAGTTAAAAGAAGGTGTTCTTTTACATCTCAAAGGATTAACCAGTTTGCATGATGAGATTAGCGATAACTTCTTTATTTGTGGGAAGCCTGTTTTTCATAAGTTGATTTGAATCCTTTACTTTTTTGCACACTAATAATTAAATTGTAAACATGAAGAATTTTGGTATTTGGGGTCTAGGTTCGCTTAGCATGGCTAAAATCTGGATGATTATAGTATAATAAAGCTATTTATTATCAAGTCATTTTGTCTTCTCTTTTTTGGACCACATTGAATACAGAAACTATTCCTATGGCCCAGGTCAAAACTTTACATAATCTAGTTTTTATGCAGTATGTCCACTTTGACGTACTGCATAAAAATCACAATCATAGCTTGAAATGTTTTGTAGTTGTGTTTGAGCTGCTTTGTTTTCTGAGATTGCTGCTCAAGAAATATATATTTTTTTTACTGTAGCCAATAGCTGGGTGATTTGTCTGAGAGTCTTGGATCATTATCATCCCCATAAATGCAAATCTCCCTCCAATAATTTCTGACAACATGCTGCCTTCATTTCAGTATCAATGTGCATCAAGGGCTGCATGAAAAAGTAACTTTGCATTACAATTTGAAACCAAATTTTTTTTCATTTGAGGAAATAAGACTGTGTGATATCCGCCAAGCAAGTGTGAAAGATAATTGGTCACTGAGGAGCTACTTTGATGGAGTCGTTTAGCTGCAGCACTTTGCATTTCATCACTTCTTGCTGTCAATTATAGTTGACTTACAAGGGACAGGGAACATAAAGCATCAATTTGTGGGTGGGTGATTACACTAGAGAGGAGATGGTAGGACATATCATTCATTTAACATGGCTGCTTGTCCTTCAGTTATCCCTTGTTGAAGTAGAGTGAGTCATTTCATTCATTTAGTTCATCTCTGAGGTGCAAAGAGAGTTTGTTAGAAAAGCACACAGTGCCATGCAAAAGTGTTCAAACCCATGAAACTTCACACATGTTCTGATGCTACAAACGCTTAAGTTTAAATAAGATGTTACTGGGATTAGGTATGATAGACCAACCCCAAGTAACTCATATGTATTGTGTGTAGCAAAATCAAGACAATGTTTTTAAGATATCCAAGTGGGTAAATACTTTTTGCTGGTACTGTACATTTATTGGAATACATTTGTCTAGGTCAATGTTTCCTTTTTGCTCCAAAAAAAGAAAGAAAAAAAAAAAAGATCCCTTGATATGTTGAATTTGGGGCAGAAAGGACAATGGCACAGGTGAGCTGGTTCTGTCTTTCTTTATCTGTTCCTGGCTCTTGGTTATCCTCATCTGCTTCCTCTTCTGAGTTTTTCCCCTCTCCTGCCTGGCTCACTTGAGTGTTATCTTCTGAAATATCTATGTCTGAATCCCACTCAATTATTCTCTTAAGAATTCTTACTGCCTCTGTCAGAGAGCTGTCCACTAAAAAAATTAAAAAGACATTGATATGTTGGTTTGTATTTCTTTATCCTTATTTAAACAGGCATAAGACTACATTTTAAACAAAAGAGTAAACATGACCATCTTTATGAAGGCGGACACTATTAGAACCACTTCAGAAAACCTGCTCAGTATTGCACTTTTGTACAGGTGGGACACATCCCTCAGCAGATCTGTTGGGAGTCTCTGTTTAAACAGATGGTTTGTATTTACACAAAGCCCTATATAATTGCCATGGAGCTCGTCGAATAGAAGGACTTTTTATGTCTCATAATAAATGGACAGCATGGGATTGTTTTGTTCTTAGGAGTAGGCTGCATTAAAAATGAAGAGCTGAGGTGACAGACGTGAACCTCTTCCCCCACACAAAGGTAGCCCGGGGTTTCCTAAGTTTGCCTTCTGCGGCCTGATAACTTTGAACTGTCAATATTCTGCTAATGGCTTTGGGAGAAGGCTAAGACAATAAATACTGACAGGTAATTACGGTTGAAAGGGCAAAAACTGGGGGCCATAACTCTATTTTAGGTTCACGGTTTTAATCTCTAAAGAAAACAAAGTGCTAAGTAAAGGGAGGTGAAATTTCAAGGCACTAGAAACTTTAGAAAGACTCCCATTTGTTTTGTTCTCTTGATAGAATACTGAAGATGTTTTTACTTTGGTCTGCGATGGTTTTTCTGCTCACGCAGAAATGAAGCCATCCTAGAGAAATTCAGTTGGCAAAGGATCATTTTTTGTTAAAAGAATATTTGTGCGAAGAAATCAAAACCAGACACGTTATTAAGCTTTTAGGGGAATCATATGATAGTGTTTAATGTTGTTGGGGTTTTTTTTTTTTTTTTTCAGTAAAACAAATCTCATTCATCTTGGGCTTATTTCTTTCTGGAAACAGTGATTTGTCGTGCTTTTTCATGCAACACATTTGTTACCCTTCAAATTAAGAAGTGGAGCATTTCCTACTATGCTATATGAACTAAATCAGCTACAACGAGTGGAAACAGCTAATGATTATTTGCTGAATGTGGTGACATTGTTTTGCATAACTCCTGCACAGTGGGCTCATATTTCTCTAGGACTTAAATTTTACTTAATTAAACTCGGCTAGTGTAATGGTGTTGCAGGAAATTAAATATTCATTTGTTGCACAGCGCTGCACAAGACTAAGGAATAATTAAATTATGAGTAATGTGCGTTGGCCAGCCTTTAAAAGATAACGTGATTGATGTAAAATTCACAGAGACGCAGTTGTTGCATTTTAAATTATAGCTCTGTGTAAAATGAAAGCTGCATTCATTATGGAAGCAGAAACGCTGTCGCAGACAAAAACCCTTTTACTAAACATAATCTATTGGTTTAATTCATTATGTTCTAAGCAGATGCAACTGGTAAAAAAAAAACAAAAAAAAAACTAACTCTCACTGGATTCCCACACATTCCCTCTGTGGTTTCAGTGTCTGTATCTGTCCATCTGTCCCTCCCCACCTCTCCTTATTTAACACACATTTTCTTGGAAGCGAATGTGAGCCATATTAAATCTGACTCCTCTGCTGCACAGTAATGCGAGGACCAGCGGTTAGTTTTATATGATTCACAAGCGTGTAAATATTTAATAGAGAAGCGGCATGGAGTGCTGTGTCACTGTTCCTGCGCCGTCAACCCCGCAGATGTACAGCAAGTAAATACGGAGAGGAGTTCTCCCTGACAGAGGAAATTCATGGAGCAGCTGAAAAATTCATGTACAGTACGGTGGTTATTTTTCTTCAGACACCGCCATACATGATCATACAAGATGCTTGTGGCTGCTAGATGTGGAAACTGAATAGGTATGTTTTGACATTTACCCTAAATTCAGTTGAAAGGAAGATAATCCCAAATTTATGTAAACTGACCTTTTATGATAAGTGGTATCAATAAGTATTGTCGTCTTGCATCTCACACAAGCCCGGAATACTTATGGATACTTAGATTTTTTTTTTTTACATTTTATATATTTATATTGGAGAAAGACAACCTAAACAAATATAAAACACTGATTTCAATCGATCAGGGGGAACTATCCAAACTGACCTGGTCCCTATGTGAAAAAGTAATCCCTCCCCTAAACCTAACATCTAGTTGTGCCACTCTTAAAAACAATCATTGAAATCAACAGTTTGTAATAACTGGGAAAGAGTATTTGTGATCACCACTGACGAATTTTAACCCACTCTGATCTCCAGAAATCTTTTTAGTTCAGCCATGTTTGGGGGTTCTCAAGTATGAACAACGTGTTAAATGTCATACTATGTAATTACATTTAAGTCAATACTATGGCTATTTCACTCCAGTACTTGTTGGTTTGTCTTTTTTTTTTGAGTCATTCAGAGTTAGCCTTGCTATTGTGCTATGGATCAATCTACAGCTACATAATGAAAGGGTGATTGGTCTCAAGGTCCCGTACTGATATCTGAATAGTCTCCTACAGGATTTTTGATCAATTATGGCATGCTCTCCAGGTCTTGAGAAAGAGAATCAGCCTCAAGTCCTTGCACTGCCACCAACATGTTTGACTGATTCTATGACGGTAGCATAACGCACACCTTCCAAAAAAATTCAAGCTTTATCTTGTGGTGGAAAATTTACTTTTAACATTTATCTATCCAAGTGAACTGTGTGTATCTGCAGGCCACAGAATATTTTCCCTAAAGTCTTGGAGATTCTCTACATGGTTTTGCCAAATGCTCAGCAGTGGCTTTGGCCACTGACACGGACTCTCCCATGGAGACCATTTTTCCAAGTTTCATTCTTATTGTTAAATCTTTAGGACTGACCTTAAAAGAGGCCTTTGAGGTCTCCAGTGCTTTAGATGTTTTCTGGGTTCCTCTGTGATCTCCTGGTTGAATCTCTTATGTGTTGTTGGAGTATTGTGGTTGACTGACCTCTCCTTGAAGAGTTGACCACTGCTGTATGTTGTCTCCAGTTGTGGATTATGACTCTTGCTTTGGTTTCCTGCTGCTAAAAAGACTTAGAAATGGTTTTGTAAGCCATTCCAGACTGATAGATGCCGATAATCGCTTAGCCATCAGGGAGGTTCTATTTAAATTACTTGTGATATCTGCAGGTCGGGTACCAATTATGGCTGGCTTTGGTTTGTAAAATTGAGCAAGGGGTGGCAATTATGTTTTCTCAATGGGCCAGGCCAATTTGGATAGCTTTTTCCCCTTAATGAATGAAATCATCATTGAAATGCTGCTTTTTGTATTTACTCAGGTTATCCTTCTCCGGTATTAAATTAGTCTGATAATCTGAAAGCCTCTGTTGCCAATAATAGTTTGCAGCACAGCAAATACTAAATAATGCTGTTTCTCTGTCTAATTTATGCTACAAATAAAATGGTACTTCATAAAATAAGCAACCAATAAGAATGGTAATTATTATTATTATTATTATTATTATTATTATTATTATTATTATTATTATTATTATTTTATTTATTTATGTCACCCTTCTTTTGGGCAAATCGTTATATGCCTTAAATATGATGATAGGTTTTGTGAAGAAATGCCAACAGCATGCATAAATGAACATAATTAATGAATTAATTAATAAAAAACTGAGGTTAACTCACTTATGTAAAAGTGGGTGGAATGTTTTTGTTTATAACTTTCTAACGTCTAAAGTTTAAATTACTTATATTGTTAATATTAGCTGCTACAAGGATTAGTAATGAAAATATCTACTGTAAGAAAAAAAAATAATTCCAGAGATTGATATACAACTTGATGGCTAAACAAATTACATGGATACTGATACTGAGGTCATGACAATTCATATGAAACGTTTTTGGGGGAAAAAAATTCTTTAACTTAATCTCAATAGGCATGGCTCTAGTAAAGGTCCAGCTATACTGCCTTTTAGTCTCAGTATTACTGCTGCTCTTCAACAAATCCCTATCTCCTATTTGGGTAGGTTTTTAACTTTAAACAATCTACCAGAGAAGGTAATGCTCTTTGAGAGATCTGTCAGAGGCCACATCCACTTTGACTGTGTATATATCAGAAGAAGGGGTGAAGGAGTGCAGATTTCTAAAACACCTATAAGCTCCCTGATTTAACAATATAGGAAGAATAATGAGCCTCTCCTGTGTTGTCTCTGCTGAACCGCACACTTAAGTCCTCCCCCAGTAAACCCTCATTCTCAAACAGTGTGCTTAACATTTACATATATATGCAGTTTAAAGGGATCCTTTTTGTTTTGGATTAGTCTACTCCCCTCTTGCCTCAAGGGATTCTATTGGTCCTTTCCGCTTCACTGATGCCTCATGATGAGCTTCCTTTAGGCTTAAGCAAGACTGTCATCCCACAGTTGAAAGTTGCTCACTCATTCTTTTGTAATGTTGTATTTGATCTACTGCTCACATTTATAACATTGCAATTTACTTCCGAAGAAGAGCTTACGCCTCTGCGCTGGACTTTAGCAACATGTTGCTCAACAAGTCCTGATGACATACTGATAGGGAAATGACTCTTCTTCCCTCCAATAAATGTCAGAAGACCTCAAGAAGAAACAGACTATGAATCACAGCGACATTTGGTTGAAATTTACTGGCTTCTCTTAATTGTTTTTCTGATCAGTTGAGCAGCATCATCATCAGACGAATAAGTTGAACACATCTTGGTGGGCCAAGGCTCCATGGGTAACTTATGTCATCAGTAGATGGATGGAACTGCAACAATACTCTCAACAACTTCCTGTCACCCTTTGTCAGGAAAGCAGATGTTATAACTGTGTGGTGCTTTCTTTCCCATGTGGTTCCACTTTTGTTTATTTCTGCTCTCATTCACATCCTTCTCTTGAGTGGATGCTGAAACTGGATGTGCACATATCAAGCCAGGATTTTGCATGTGTAGGTGGAGGGCTTTTGCTAAGATTGCCCAAGCTTTGTCATGCACATGACAGGGTTGCTTGACCCTATTGTAAACCTGCAGGCCGACCTGCTGACCTTTTTAGAAATCATGAAATGGGTGGGGGGGCTTCCCATTTCCCTCTACCAGAGTTTCTGACTCTTCTGGGCTAGAAGAAACATTGTTAATGAGCTCCAGGATGGATTTTTAACGACACTATTGCTTTATTTAAATAGTAAGAGTGGACAAAGAGCAAGCAAGTGCAAATACAGGTGTTTGTGACATGACTGGACAGATGGCAGCATCTTTTAGAAAGGAGGTCAGCATGTCGCAAAACTTGGGATTCATTTGCCAGCGTTTGGATATTCCTCTCTGAAAATCATTTCAGTTTCTTAAAATTGTTGGAAAATTAAAAATCTTTTATGGTAATGGAGGCAGACTTTTACCTTCAACCTTAAAATGCATGATATAAAATGGGATCCAGTCCTGCTTTGCAGACACACACCACAAACACATATATAATTTCAAAGTTTCCATTTTTCAAAATGGAAAGAATGTCTATAATTCTCCTCCATGCTTACAAGTTTTGGTAAATATTTTCATACAGCTAAATTACCTTTGGATGGCAACATTTATCAACGGTTTAGTAGTCAGACCACTAAGATTTCCACAAGGTGTTTGTGAACATTATCAATACTCTCTGTTATTTAACAGGTGTTTTTTTAACGCATCACAGCTAAGTATAAAACATCTCTGATATTCACAGATCACTCCATTGAAAAAAATAAATATTTGCCTTTTTCCAATGCGCCAAATAAGCTAACACAACTTCTCATCATTATTTTCACTGTTTATTCAATTACCATATCTCGATTAAAATTGAAGTGAGTCTTTTGATTTTAGACTTTCAGCTGTTTTGACAAAACTAACTGTACAGATAAGCTGAAAGCATTGGAATTCAGTTTTGAGAACTACATTAACATAGTTTGCTTAAGTCTTCAAAAATAAAGAACATGAGTAAAAAACTTTTTACTTGACATTTTGAAACTACATGGCAATCCCTTCCAAAATAAGTTAATTAACATATGAATTTCTAATGAACCCACTCATATGCTAACATTTTGTCAGCTAAGTTGCACCTACACATAAGAAAATGTTGCTAAGCCATAACTCCTAGTAAATGCTTCTGCTCTTCCTGTGTCCATCTTCTTGTCTCTTCCACTCTAGTTTCCTTTGCTGAGCAAGGGGCTGCTGTGTGTGCCCCCAGTTCACATGCGACAGGATGTCATGTTAGGGAACAGGAAGTGAGCAGGAAGAGTAACTCCCTCACCGTCACGGAAATGATGGTTGCCCATACCTTGAACTTCATGTGTCATTTACGAAGGCAGCACTTACAAATGATGTGTTCGCAGGAATATGGGGTCAGTTAGGAAGTGAGCCGGGTGGTCTGCAGCCAAGTGCTAAAAAAGGTCAAAGGCCAATCAGGGCGAAGCACAGGGTGGAATATTTCCGATGTTCTTCATAAGGCTGACATTAGGGGTTGTGTTACCATAATCATTTTCCTCAACACGCTTAAGGAGAGTATTACCAGCATACAGGATGAAGACACACCATCATATCAGTAACAGCACATTGACACCGGCCACACACCCAGACCTCTCTGACGCCTGTCCACCATTCGCTTCGTCCTCACAAGCCGAGTGTCTCATGTCCTTCTCTATTTTTACCATCAGGCGCTGAAAGCCTCTGGAAGCTCCTTGTCAATGGGCATCCCATTCCACTGCCAACAGTGTGTCACCATTTATTAAGTCATCATTACTCAAGGCTGCTCCAGCTGCCGAGGTGCCAATGGCTGTCGCAAATAGATCGGCAGCGATAGGCCAGGCTGTTGCTGCGCTCCCCTGAAGGGTGACCTGTACGGGCGTGCTCCAGCACATCTCTCCACTAGAACGACACAGGTAGCCAGGCTGTGTTAGTATGGCTAATGCAGACAAATGGAAGCGGGGTCATGGATCAGGACAGAGAAGAGAGGCAGAGGTCTGCAGCGATGTGCTGAGTGAGAGAGTGCTTTCATGCGTCTGTCTGCACCTCTTTTTGTTTTGGGTAAACAACGAAAAAGGTTGTTTAGACTAAAAGGGTGATGAAATATGAGGCTGGGGAGGCTGAGGTTTAGGAAGTGAAGGTACAAAGGAAGGCATGGTTGCATGCAAATGCACACATGTAAATTTACTTAGATCAATCTAAATAGAGAAGAGAGCCTCTAAACAAGCAAACATTTGAATATTTCAGCATAACAGTTGATCAAAATTGGTCCAAAAATTTAGCTGTACTTGTTTTCCTCCTTCTTCTCAAAATAATTAGCAAAACTGTATTCAAAAGTACACTGATGTTTTAAAAAGTAATTTTTACTTCTAATTTTGCAATAAAACAATAAAAGGATTGTCCTGCCTTTGGCAATAATTCAAGAAAAATAAAATCCCATGTTTTAAAGGAAATTTTGAATAGATAGGATAAGATAGCATTGTTTAAAATGGGTGCTCAACGTTTTATTTGTTTGCCATTTTCTACTTTTAGGTGTTTGGCATTTTAACTTTATGGGAGAAAAACTAAAATCTTACAACATTTTCTTATTTTGTCCACTTAAATATTTCAGGTCATCAAACACAGTTTAATATTAGTCAGTCTTTCAAATGATGACTTCATTTAAAGGGTAAGAAAAACCTTTACAAACTAACATGGCCCTAGATCATGAATTAATTGTGATTCACCTTGATTTTTTTTGGTTCAGTTCTCCAGAGTGGATTACTACAGATCTGTAGAGTGAAGAAATTGCTTGAAAAGAACATGACAAGACAACAAAAAGCAACATATTATGACTTGGTTAAATAAAACAAGTTAAAACAAAGTCACCAACATCTACTAGTTGTGAGGGGGTAGAATCATTGTAAGAACCATTATTCACAAATGGAGAAAACATGAACCAGAGGTGAACCTTCCTAGGACTGGCAGGGCTACCAACATTACTCAAGAGCACATCAACAAATCCTCCGAGAGGTCATAAAACAACATCCAAAGACCTACAGACCCTACTTGCCTCAGTTAAGATTAGAATTTAATAATAAGAAAGAAATCAGGTAAAAGTAGCACCCATTGGAGAGTTTTAAGGTGAAAAGCACTGTTGACCAGAAGGAACACAAAGACCCATCTTACATTTACCAAAAACCATAGTGATGGGCCAAGGCTTTTTGAATTTTTCTCTATGCCATTATGTCTGGCATAAAGCTAACACAGCCTTTTACAAAAACAGCATCATAACAAAGTCAAACCTGGTGTAATGGTATGGGGCTGCTTCAGAACCTGACCAACCTGCTGTAATTTATGGAGCCAAATATTCTACTCCCTATAAAAAAATATTGAGAGAGCATGTCTGCGAATCAGTGCCATGACTTTAATCTGAAGCATGTATGGGTTTTGCAGCAGGTCTTTGATCCAAAGTACACCAGACGACAAAGTCCATCACTTCAAAAGCTACAAAAAATAAGTTAATGTTTAAAGGAGGCTGAAATTAAAACAATTCTGTAAAATTAGCCAAATTTTTTCCACATCAATGTCTAAGGCTGATTGACAGCTATGTCCAACACTTGATGGTAGTTGTTGCCTCCAAGGGTGGCATAACCAGATTTAGTGGTCAATTACTTTTTTCACAACGGGAAAGGTTGGTTTGATAGCTTTTTCCCTTGTAAAAAACAGACTTTTTATTTGCTGAGGTTACCTTGTCTCATTAAAATTTTTGTGGGGCCCAATTTGTGGAGTTTTCACACTGTTGACTGTAAAACTGAGTTTCCCCAATATAATCAACAGTTAGGCTAAGACATACATAACATTTAAACATTTTGAAGACTTTCTACATCATTTGTGCAAATTCTAGCAAGAAAATAAAACTCTTATGTAGAGTGTATGTTCTTAGGTATAAAATGCCTTTTTTACAGACATAAAACTATCAAAATGAGAATAGATCTTGAAAAAGGAGCCTTATAAAACTAACTAAACAAGGAATTATTCTATATAAATAGTAGCCAGTAAAGCAGCCATTTCAATATCATCATATTAAACTTTGCAGAACAGTCTATTTTAATCAACAAACCAGATTAAAATCACAAATCTAAACTGCTTTAAAAGTCTGCACTCCAAAAAACTACCAAAAATTTTGACTGAAATATGATCTATAAACAATTAACAACAGACTCAAGAATGTGAAATCAGATATGCTTTTGTTACAGCAGCAATAGTTTCAAAGCGCACAACGTGCATGGAAGAGCAGGGATATGCGGGCACCCTGATATCACATACACACTCAGGTTGCTTACCACCAAGCCCAGTTTTCAGGTTGTTTTCCTTTACTATCTTGATATGTTTGGCTTGACCCATTGGCACCCCTGTTTATCAAAGCTTTTATCACCTCACCACTGCTGAGTCAGCCCTCAGAGGAAGCAGGAGGTGCCCTCACACACACACACACATCCGCAAACACCCCAACCTGTAGGGGCTGGCTAAGGTTAAGAGAAGGGGACTTTGTTGACCTACATCAGTGATTTGAATGACTTTACCAGAGACAGGATCTGTCCCAGACTATGCAGGTGACCCACCAGCATGTTTTTCTCTTAACTTGAATGGTTTCATCTGGAAAAGTCAAAAACACGCTTAGACCCCATTCTCTGAGTGGAGAATAATGCAACTCTTACCATGTGTTCTACTCTCCCAGAAGAAGACACAAAACATTTAAGGCTAATTTGAGCCACTTGTTTCTGATATCTTATTCTTTTGAACATAATATCTAATGGTCGTAGGTGACTGTCAGGATGTAAACAAAGTGGAAAATTGACAGGTTGGTTTTATGGCTTAGCTTGTTCTTCAACCAGAGAGACCAGTTTAATGGCCTAGTTAAAGTGCACAAGGACCTAATTCGTCCACAGATTTCTTAGCACCTTTCTGTCACTTGTGGAAAAGACATTTTGTCTGTCATTTACCAACACTTGAGTACATCACCACAAAGCAAAAGGGAAAACACCCCAGGTGATCAGTACTTCTTTTTAGACAATGTACATTGACAAATAAATGGCCAGGTTTAGATTTTAATTCGACTAAACCTGGATAAATAAAGATTACATGAAATCTTCATAAATAACCTCAACTCTGACATTTAATTGCAATTAGTTTTATAGTAAGTCTTATTTTAATTGAGATTTTATTTCTCATTTTAGCCAGATGACCACGTGAAACATGACAAATTATGACCCCGACTTGGTAGTAGATTTTGAGTTTTCCTTCCGAAACAAGTTGAGTACAAAATAACGAAGACTCCAAAAATACAACTGGCAAATTACAATCAAAATCAAATAAAAGAAACATTCATAAACTTTGAAAAAAATCAAATAAATTTAGATGTAGCATACAATTCAGATTTTTTTTTTCCTGCTAAGATAAATGTTTTAAAATGGTGATCCTCTGAACCTCCAACGAACATAGCAACTGTACATGGAAAGTAAACACAATTGTACAATTGAAAGAAAAAGTAGACATTTTTTTAATAAATTTTTCCTGTTATTTTTTTGTGACTCACTCTTTTGAAACCACATATCACAATAAGCAGCCTTCCATCAGCAGGTTTTGGTGGAGTTTCTCTGGTCTGAATAATGTCATTCGAAGTGGATGCTTCAGAATGAGTCAGCCATTGAGATGGAAAAGAAGGTGTGGTGGTTGCTAACTCGAAACACAACTTAGAAGAAGAAAAAACAAAACAAGTCAATGGAAAGACAAAGAACTGGTTTCCAGGATATTTTTAATAACATTGGTGGTATCTCATTTAAGAGGAATATATTTCATCAGAAATTGAATTTGTTAATGAATTAGTATTTTCTTTCTTTTCCATATGTAGTTTACTCTTAAAATCAGCAAGATCCTCCTACAAATCAAGTAAATATACTTGACATATAATTTACTAGATAGAAACTGTGGATTATCTACTGAAATCTTGCTGTTTGAATTCCAACTTCTTTAGGCTACAAGTGGAAGCATCCTTTGGTGCAATAGCTGTTTATGATGTGGGTCACATGGCTCTTTGCATGGGGTAGCAATCAAATCAGTCATTGCAAATCCAGTCACATGCAATGACTGGACTTGCATTTCCAGTCATTGGAGGCATCCCCTTACACTGCACAAAGCCTAAGAAAAAACAAACAAACTGTTTCATAGTTGGAAAATTTTGCTAAATTTAACGATGTTTAATTTGAGCTTCTACTAGAATTGTTTCACTTCGAGGCTACTACATATTTAAATAGATGTTATTTAAATATGTAATATGTTTATCATTTATTTTTTACAAACTCCATTGCTAAATATTTACACTTAATTTGTATCTATGTCTTCATATAAAAAAAATTGCACACAAACCCTTTCATGAATTTTTTAATTTTCTGTTCATTTAAACTCATGCATACAAATCTGAAAGATTGCTTTTAGTCAAGGGTTTCATTAATTTTTTGGCAGCTCCCTCTTCTGGATTCCTTTTTTTTTTTTTTCTTCTTTTTTTGGTCGAGTAGATTAACTCTGCTTTTCAAGCACCCTAATAAACCAGGTAGGGGCACCCAGTTATTAAACTTTAAATTTCACGGTCAGACAGTTAGTGGCAGAGGAATTAACACTAGGGAAGGGGTTTCACTGCTGTGAGGGAGAATAAATTAAGATGGGGAAAAAAATGACAAAGAGCAAAGGAAACGAGTGCGGAAAAGTCAAGACTATAAATCTTAACCATTCTACTTCCTCTCTATGACACTGCCTTCATCACTGCTCTCAAGTAATACCCCACCTCCTTTTTCCTCCTGCTCTCCCTCCCTCTCTCTCAGCTGCTCTGCCTCCACTCCCCTCCCTCGCTGTGGATGGTGTAGCTCTCTCGCAGTCTGGTGGAGCTGCACACAAGGATTAGAGGGTTGTTGTGAGTGTCTGCTCAAAGAGTGGGAGCCAGTGGACAGAAACAGATAAAAAAAAAATCTCCAGCAAGAAGATAGCCTTGTTATACTGGATAAATGCTCTGATTTTATTTTACTCTGCCTCTACTTCTCATCACAGTCGAGCTGAAGGGTCTTCACCTGGGGGAGGACAGATAAGCCAGTCAACTATACAGCTTGGATTTTCACACGGGGAGCCATGTGAGCTGTACTCCGCTCTGCCGACTTCACGCAACAGAACTGCCCCAACAGTCTGCACTCCAAACCCAGGAGCAAAACTAGGATTCGCCCACCCCCTCTCTCCCTGGAACCTCTACTTTCAGTGCTTGCATACCTCAGCGGAGGACACCTTTCTTGGGGTCGGGCTCTGAGTGGCCCCCTGGTCTGGAGGCCAGACAGCAGCACTCCAGCACCATGGATTACCTGCTTCGGACTGTAGTGCTGCTGTGCTTCACGTTGCAGCCGGGAAGAGGAGCTGATCCCAAGCACAACGTTCCCAGACTAAAGTTGTCATTCAAGGGTAAGCCAATTCCTTCTGTATTCTGACTCCAGGTTATATGGGGATTGCTTGTGTGTTTTGCTTTTAAACCAGACCTGTTTTTCTTGCCCATGGGTGCTCTTTAGTGCTGTTCTTTTCATCTATTCTTTGGCATGCTGAGTATCCCTTTTCTTCCTTTATCAGAGTAAGTCTATTTATGCTTCTGTGTTTGTCTCTTGGTCAGCGCACAAGACCTACCTCTCTTCAAAACCTTCCATATTCCTTCCTCCAATTTCCTTGCTGCTTCCCTCTCACTTAGGCTGACCGTCTCCAAGAATTCGCGATTCTCCTTACAAATGGGGAGATTGTTTCCATATGCTGTGGAAGCACTCCTGCCTGAAGTTACATGTATATATTGGCCCTGTGTCATTTCTCCTGTTCTGCTGTCCTCTTCTGCTGGTACTGCACAGCCCTGTTAAGTGCAATGAACAGGCAGTAGAGCCTTAGTTTTTGTGACTTCTGTCCCAAAATCTCGCCCTCAAAAAAGAGCTGGTGGGATCTTGCTGGTCATGATATAGAGTGTGTCCTCTTTGATGCATCTCCTTACCGTATCTCGAAATCAACAGTTGACGACTTTCAATGCAATTAAATGTAACTTTTGTCACCTATTTGCACATTAAAGGGAGAGTAAGAATTTATCATGCACGTGGACATTTTTGACATATCTAGCAAACATGTTATTCTCTCTCCTTCTGTGTTATTTTGAGGGGAGACTGCGGAGCGCCGGTTCTTCCTCTCCTTCTCCTCCCTCTTTCTCTTTTCCCCATCTCGTCTCCTCTCTCACACCCTACACTATATCAGGCTCCATGTAATAGCAGACAACTTGGACAGAAATAACTGGCAACATTTTTGCCATTTTTTGGAGGGGAATTTTTAGGAAAGTTCACTGCTCTAAGTGTGGTCTTGTGACTCTTCGTTACACCCTCTGAAAATGTATGAACAAGCTGATTTGCAGTCAAAAGCATGTGCGTGTGGTTGAAAGTCCTTTCATTCACTTGATTGTCACCAAAATCTTAGTTGTTTTTTTTTTGGGGCAATCTCAGTGTTTTTCTTTTCTGAGGGAGAATCAGATGTTGGCTTTAAGCATGGTTTGAAAGTAATGTCTGTCACCAATTCGTCTCTATGTTTAGACAAGACATTTAGCGCAACTTATGTTTAGAGGCCTGCTATATAACATGCTTTATTCTTTAGATGGAGGGCAAGTTGTAATTTTGAGGGCAGTATAGTTTTCTTTATCATCCTTTCAGTTTCCAAACGGATACGATTCCACATGCCCTTGGGATAAAATAAAAAATGTCAATGACTTCAGTGTTTGTTCTGTTGAGTTTCCTTCACAAGTCGTTATCCAAGCCTTTAAACTGTGATGACATGGGAAGATCGATTGTTGGACTTACCTGCTTCATGTCAAACATCCCCTGGGCTCTATCACATCACTTCACACAAAGCCAAGCTTTTAGGGATGATGGGAAAATGTCAACTCTTCTGCATGCAGGAATCTGCTTAAAGAATGTAAATCTGGTCTTTTGCGATCCTCTATGATGTTCAGTCTGACAAGTGAACATGCTGCCGACAAAAGTGCGAGACAAGAGATGTGTCGCCGAGCATCAAAGTGTGGATTGACAGACTGTACGAGTGATGGATGTGCATTGTCAAATTGAGAAAGAAGGTCTGCTTCTCATCTTGTGAGATATACAATACTGTAATAAAAAACAACTAAAGGAAAAACATGCATTTTGCTTTAAAAGTCATGTTGTTTGTGCTAATGTTCTTGTTAGATCTTGGTGTGAGCACTCAACACCCTCTCTTGTGATTTCCTCCCCCTGGACTGAAAGAGGTGTCTCAGCTTGTGCGCAACAAATGTGTCAGGTCTTGCATGTCCTCATATATTCAGACACCTGGTTCTTGTGCGTATGCATGAGCTCACAAATTGGGATCTTTTATTGGGCTGTTGAATTCTCTGTTGAGCGCGTGATTATAATCAGCTGTTGGCTCGCAAGAATGCATCGTGTGCCACTTTCTTCGTCCTGCCCTCTCACCTCCGATTCATATGTTTCATCTCTACAGGTGTTTGATGGCTCTCTGTATGTCCATCAGAAAACAATTGTCTGTTAACACCAATAATGTGGAAGAGGATTGAGGGTATAAGCATTAATTTTTATTGAAAGACAAGCTGTCAGACGTACAGCAGATGAAGCAGAAGGAAGGGAGACTAGACTGGTTGTTAAGTGAAGTGTCAGTCATCACCTCTACGCTGCGTGAAGCCAGACTAGAAATTAAGTCAAATAAACAAAAGGGAGGAATTCTCATGGGAAGGACAGTCAAACAAGCAAATCTCCAGAGCAGGATGATCAGACTCTGACTCACAGGATAGTCTCATTAGCTATGCAAGTGTATGATTAGGGGTACTCAGAAATACACAGAGCATGTAAGCAGAGTCCCATGAAATCAGCCTCAAATGAGAGCTGATGACAAGCTCCCAAGGGATAGTCACACACAAGTGAAGAATTCTTATCACCTAGGAAAGGACAGGCAAACGACTGCAGAGTGAGCAGTTTGCGGCGAAGAACGATTGAGAAATGGAGACAGGTAGATAAAATGACCTCTCTCGGGACATTCTGGCAGAGCAAGTGGAGAGTAAATGATTTCCCAGTGGGGTCAGTTAGACATTCAGCGAAAAGGTTGCCATTTCATGGGGGACACTGCGATGATCACAGCAGTTAATGATTTTCTCTTCTCCTTGAGACTGCAGAAATGCTTACTTCCTCACCTTGACTAATACAATAAGGAAGGCATGGGGGTGAAAGTAAATGCTAGGAAGACGTTTCATTTCACCACAGATCAACTTGTTTGGATTGCTGATTAAAATGATTACACTTTGAGGGAAGGAACTGAAAGGAGCTGACTTAAGGTTACTGTGTTACCATAAGAATTACAGGAGACACTGATACACTTTTGTTAATTAAGCCATACCTACAGTCGCATGGATCCCTGAATTACAATCTTGCACACTGTAGGCAGCCATCAGGAGTAACACTGACCCCTAAAGGTCAGCCAAGGCACAGACATGCCAACAGTAGAAGTGGACATGGCATAAACTTTGAAACTTTGGACCTTTTTAGCAATTGAAAAAGAAGGCAAGACTAAAAAATGTTTGGATGTTAGGGTTAGGTGACCCTACCACATGACCTCTTCATACCATTCTCATCAATCAAAGTAAGAATAAGAAAGACAGAACAAAACTGTAAAAGGGATTACACATCTGCAGTTGGCTTGTAAATACACTTGGTGCTGCTCTCAGGGATGTCTGGTCTAAGCCCCATAAGAAGCCTGCATATGTCTAGGAGAGACTGAATTCCAGCAAGATAAGTGCAGTTTGTATGTTTGTGGGTGTTTGCATGTGTGTTGGTTTATCTGTTCTCATTTCCCCCCCTGTTTTTTCTTTGATGTGTGAATTACCATGCGAGTATCACATTTGGAGAGTCTCTCGTCTGTATCTGTCCGTTCTACTGGCTGCGGCTGACAGAGCGGATGTAGATAATTACAAGGTGTACTCCCAACGCGCCAACCTTGGAGATGCCTGCCCCCATCTCCCTCCTTTTCTCTCGTTCTCATAGTTCTTTCCTTCCCTCTCCTGTGGCCAAGTCGTCTCTGAAGGAACCACAACACCACAAACCCTAAGTGCAATCTTTAAGAAGTCTGTGTGTGGGGGCATTTTTTTTTTTAAACTCGTCTCCTTTTTCTGTCTCTTTGATTGCAGGTCAGTTAATACGTATCTTTTCCTTGGTTGTTAGTCTTTTCAACTGTATTTTGACAGACACCCACACACACTCACACACTTACTAAACCTTCATCTTTGCTCCCACGCAGCCACATTTCAATGGTACAACCAATGTTTTCCAGTAGCCTCCATTTCAATATGCCCCACGTTAAACTTGAATGTAATTCATTTCCATGCACTCACTCACAAACCTGACCACAGAGTTTGCTAAGCTCCCACCAATCTGGTCCACAAGTTGAAAGACAGTATGATGAATCTGTAAGCATACGCATTTGTGCTGACTCTCGTCGCCCCACAGATAATTGTGCAATGACACAGCTGAACTTGCAAAAACAAAAGCCTTTTATCCAGCCATCAAGAAATAAGTCACTAGTTTTTTTTTCTGGAACAAAACATTAAGCAAATTCTCGTTACTTTAGTTTGTGGATTTGTCTTTTTGATGTCTCTGTGGTAGGCATGGTTACTAGTAATATAAAGGTGTGGCTTAAAAACTGCCTAAATGTTATGTGATACCGTTTTGCCGGATTGTACGTCTTTTCGTGAATCAAAGAGCTGAAATGACTGAACTATTCTCTGTCTGCATGGAGCATTACAGCAATGGCCCTGTGCACCACCAGTCAGCTGGCAGAAAGAAAGCTAATATGCTTTTCCAGTGCTTACAAGAAAGCCAAAATCAGCTGTTTGGAAATATTTCCTGTCATAAAAAAAAAAAATATGTAAAATCTTGAACTGGAAAATAAAGCTTAAATGATTATCTTAAATGATGATGACACATGCAGCAGGTATGTGGTGTAGCTGTCCATGGAGGATGGCAAGTGAAACAGACAGCCGAGCTAATGCCAGCTTGTTCTATTAAGAGCAGAACAGCAAAGAGGTATATTATTTTGTGCAATAAAGCCCTGAGTATACTCCTCCATTATATTTTTCACATTGATATTAACTTCAATTAAATTGAAAGGTGTTCTAAGCATTAGTTCAGTGCTTGGGTAAAGAGAAGAGCTGTAGTCCCTGTTGTCTTTGACACAGTTTATTCTTTCCACGCAGTCATTCTCTCCTTTGTTTCTTATTTGAAGGTTGATGGAAACAGACAACTAGAAGCAGATGTGGGAAGAAGACATTAAAAGAACCTCATTATTGCCGTGTTCTCAGCTAAAAAAAAAAAAACAAAAAAAAAAAGCAAGAGTTAGGATGTGTAAAAATTGACCTTGTTTTTAAATTCCACAGATGAAGTCTACACAGATAGACCAGAGTATTTGAAGTATTTAAAACAATCCACTAACTTTGATGCGAAGGGTGTTGCAAGTAAGGCAAAAATGTTTTGGAAAACATATAGATAGGTGGGGATAAGAACTATGTTTAAGAGAAAACTACTGCTAAATTTAACTGATTTTTTTTCCATGAACTCACTATGTATCAAAATAAAAAAAATAACGGTAAACATATGTTTAGAAGTGTAAAAAAAATAACTTGGTACTAAACGTAGGTCGCATAACTTGTGTTTTAAATAAAACTTTAAGGCGTAGTGCTGTCCATTTTTGTTGTAAATGTTTGTCTAAAAACCGTGAAGCTGTAGAATCTCTACTCAACTTTACCATATCTTGACAAATCTCATACTGGCTCGTTCCTCATCTTTGGTTTTCTCACAAGATTGTTTGTTGGAATGTGGCATATCTCCCAGAAAGAAAGTACATTCATACACATACAGAACTTATCGAAAAATATAATCAGAGCTCAAAAAGCCACAACAGGAGTTAGCGCCAGCACCGTTTGTGTTTATTTACCAATTAGTGTCTGGGTGTTGCATACATAAAGACTTTTTGGTCTATGTGTACTTAAGAAATGCACAGGCATGCTCACCAGAAAAATATCCTGTGTCTTTGCATCTGTGTTTGGGACGCAGGCTTGAGTTACAGTCTTGTGGAGATTGCAGTAATGTGGGTATGAATGGGTCCCACCACCTGCTAAGTCTTGTCAGTCAGATGGAGAAAGGGTGCACCGTTCAATCTGAGCAGAGTCCTGTTACGAAAAAGAGGGACATCTTTACAGAAAGACGCACAGAATGAGTGACAAAGGGAGAAGATTAGCAGGCAAACGAATACAGTAAATAAGTCAAAGGAAAATGTAAAGATTTGTTGTTTGGAATAGGTGTGTGTTAGAGCATTGTGCATTATAGTTAAATCCAAAACCAATTAAAGTACAAGTTCGCTATTATTTAATTTTTTTACAGTTTGCTGTGTATTGGCTTTTCTTTCCCTCAACTATTTTTTTTCCCCAAAAGAAACCTCAAAAATTAACAAATTACAGATTACAGTTTAGACGTAGTCATTTTTCAGTGCAAAGACATTAATACAATTCATTTAATACTTACTGAAAAAAGTGTAACACGTTATCCTCAGATACTGTAGCGAGCTGGGATCTTTGGTTTTGTCCTCAGATTTATTACTGAGTCCGTCTTTCGCTTCAGTGTGTTCGATGTCACACTTTGCCGAGGTTACATTCAGATCTCTAGCCTCGCCTCATTAATTTGTAATAAAATGGCAGAGCTGACATTCAGCTACACTGTGCGGCTGACAGGCTGCACTAACAGGCTCAGGCTCCAGACACGGCCATGATAACCACAGCCTGGTTCCTCTCAAAGACCATCCATCAAACTGCATGGTGATAGCACTATCTTCCCTTTTCTGCAGGAGTGATATTGTGATAGACGCAACCCATTTTTAACAGTTTATTCTATTCCATCAGGCTCACATTTCTGGCTTTATTTACATACCAAAGAGAAATGTGCATGTGTGTGTTTTCCCAGACAGCCTGGTTATCCTGTGAGCGTTTGAGCTGTGTGTGTTAGTGGGATCCCTACAGCTGGCAACCAGGCCCCAAGCAGTCTGTGGTCAAAGCGCTGGTCTCTGCGGTCCGGCCGTCCAATGACTACAGGAGATACACGCTAATGAAATGGTTCCACATTTTACTGCTTTTGTTGTGTGAGTGTTTTTCATGGGAGCTCATGTTTCTGGCTTAGCTTGCTGTTATTATCCCTGATTTTAGGTTTCTGCTGCCTTTATCTCTCACTCTGCTACACTTTTACTGCTTCGCTTATCCCGTCAAATCCTCTAGTGCAATGTGTTTTTCCTATCCTGTCTCTCTCTGGTTTTCTGAAGGGGAAACAGGAATTTCTTGCGATCACAAAAATAAGTCCAGAGTTGAGGATGAGAAAAATTGAGAGTAAAATTCAGTATATTTTTAGGCTATTCAAATGGATGTAAAAATAGGAAGTATTTAGATAATAATTACTGTGTGCAATTTTTTTTAATGATTTTTTTTAATACAAGCTGAAGATGTTGAAGTGGATCTAGTAGGGATTGTTCCATTTTCCTGCAGCATAAATGTTACCTTCACCAATAGTATTATTAGCATCTCTAGTAATATATACTGTCATTAAAATCAGACACATATCTAGTTAGGATTGTCTGTATAAATACGTCTAAAATGAAGCTAAAAACTAAATATATCAAATTTTTGTCAAAATCTTTTTTTTAGGAAGAAATGGTAATTCCTGTAACTTATACACAGGACCTTCTTAGAATATCCATGGAGTCTATTAAACTTATACTGCTGGAAAATAAAAAGAAGTCCAACAGCTGTTGAATATTTAATGGACAAATATGTAGTTGTTTAAATTCTGTCTGCCACTCATAAACAGAAAGCACCAAGCATTTCTGATTGTTCTGTTTTTGTACAAGTGATGAGTATTAAAGATAATGAATTCAAACAACTAGCATGTTATTAAATTAATGTCACAAACAAATTACAATTTTCAGTAGTGATGTAATAATGCAAATATTTGTATCATACATATTGTGTCTATTCATTATATGGTTGTTAGTACTAGTATGTATTATATGTACTATTATTGATCTTATTAGTATTTCATAACTGTCTCTTTGTGAAAAGTAGGTATAGACTAATTGCATTCTGCAGACCATAGTGCACCCAGCAATCAGACAGCTGTGTTTTGACAAGCCAAGGTGAGACTCGTCAATCATCGTTGTCCTTTTTTAAATCGTCTTTAAAGTATGTTTTTTGAAGTTCACATCAAAGCATTTATACTTTAAACTCTTATTGTGAAGGTCATCAAGAATTTCTTTGTCTAAATTTGCTGCATTTATGCTTTGAACAATTAAGACACTGGGCAAAGATTCAACTTTGCAGAAAAGTTTATTTCCTTAGTGGCAGTTACAAGGTTAGTGGAGGCAGAAGACCACTGATGTCGCTTCCTTCATTGCGCAATTCTAAAGTCAAGATTACAGCTACTTTGAACACTTACTACCCTTTGGTGGTTGAAAGACTCCTGCTTTACTTTTACAACCGTCTGGTGAAGTCATCGTTGCTGCGTTTCATGGACAATCAAAAAGTGGTGCGGGTGCTGGCCAAATATGCCTTTAATGTCAATTTAAAAAAAAAAAAAAACAACAATAAAAACTAAATACGTGAATTTTTTTTTAATATTGCAATCATTAAAATTAATAGCAACTTTATCCCTTCTACATAAAACCCGGGCGCGAGCTGCTAGATTTTGCACGAGGGAAATCGGAGAGGAAAAATAAGACTGAAGCCTCTGCTACGGCATAGAAAAACAATCCCTAGAATGTGCATTACAAATGTCATCAATAATCTCTAGTCACAGTTGATTTATAATTGGTGTTGTATTTGGTTACTGATCTGTTTGCTCATGAAAAATAAACTGTGGATTGGTTTTAAATGCCAAAATTGTCGACACTGAAGTCATTCATGCTCACATTTTCTTTCTAATCTGAAAATTCACACTAGAGCTGCTCTTTGCCTCAGAGTTCATGGTAAAAATGTGTGCTGAAAGAGAACCTGTTTCCTGTCATAGTCTGTCACTCAAAATATACCTGAATGAGGTCTCTCGTAGGTCGGGTTGTGTTATTATACAGATGGTCGCCAGGGAAACAACCCCACACCTGCTACTGTGTTTTAAAAAGACAAAAGCGAAGTGGTGAACTTTTTCTGGCATGTGTGGGTATCCTTGAGCTTAAGATAATATTGTAACACTTTCTTTAGCAAAGCTTAAAGCAAATTTCCATCGGGCGGCTGTCTGTTTTTGTGTGTGTGTATGTGTGTGTGTGTTTTGTTTTCATTTTCCAACACCTGTGTTTTGTGGCTGCCATGGGAGCAGCAAATTGTGCTCCTTAATGCATGTTAAAAAAGAAAAAAAGTTAGACACTGACATTTTTGGGGTTCTAAATTTTATCTTTATTTAATCATCATTGTGTAGTTGTAGGTTTTTGCAAAGAAATTATTTCTTGAAAATTCCTCTCCTTTTTTGAGCATTTGCTGCACAAATGATGGATGAAACAACTCTTGAAAAGAGCTGCAATGTTCTAATGGAATACCATCTATTTGCTGGATCTCAGTCAAGTGTTTTCTGCTGTGGGGCTTTTGTGTTTCCCGTCACTCAAATGCACATTTGCGCAGCCGCGTGAGCCGACATTCAGATAAACATAATTTAATGCCCCGTCTCCTTTCTTTCATGGAGTTTCATTATTCCGTGGCATGTAGGCGTCTAAAAATGCCTGCCTGCTTGCTGAATGGGGGAGTGAAGGGCACTCCATAGACAACTGCACTTGAATTTTGAATGTATTTTTTTTATTATTTCATTTCCAAAGCTTTGTGATACATGATGCACATTATTTTCTATTGAAATATGATAGAGACACAAATGCTAATTTATGTCAATGACTTGCTTGTACTTGCCAGTTTCAAGCTGTACTTCTCTCTCTTTTTTTTTTTTTTTGTGCATGAATTAAATAAGAATTTAAAGTGCTTTGGGTGCTTCTAGTGAAAACCCCTTACATTGAAAAAATGCTCTTTTAGTTTTTTGATCAAGATTTTTTATTGTTTTGCAGAAAGAGAAAAAAGGAACAACTTGATCTAAAGCCATTAACCAAAACCTTTTACTACATTTTTAGATATAAGCTCATAGTATTTTCCTTTTTTGCCAAATTGAAAAAAAAAATACTTCAACTGATCATTTTCAAACTATGCCAAGAGATTGAATTGTGTTTTCACAGTTGTGGCTACTTGACTCCTAAACAGCTGCCCAGTACTGTGACAATTAAAAACACCCTTGTCCTTGCATCAGAAGACGGCTTTAAAAGCATATTAATGTATGTCATAATATTTACATTAGTCTAAAATGCTGATGGAATGTGTAGCCACATCTGCATGGTAATATTATTCATGCAATTTCTTATTTTCTTAATTTTATGTTTGGATATTTCTTGCTTGGTTAATGAAAATCTTGCCCACATTTGATATTTTGGGAATAATAGTATTTTAAATAACCACTGGGGTATTTTTATTAAATTTTTTGAAACTTAGTTCAGAAATTTGTGTCCGTTTAACAATTTTGGACCATTGATTGAAATTAAAATGCATTTTTTAATACACTAAAATATCAGATAGATTTTTTTTGTTTTTTTTTTTTTGGGTGTTGAGATCCCATCAAACCTTTTACATTTTACAGTTTTATTTTTCATGAATTTTAATTTTATGGTTCAAGTGAAATTTATTAGTGGCATAAAATTAAAACATATATTTTATTTTACAATCTCTAAAGATGACTATTTTAATACGGGGGGTGGAACAAACATTGGCACTGCTCAACCAAGTAATTTGATTTCATTTAAAAAGAAAAAAAAAATGCATTTAGTTGAGAAAATTTCGAAGGAATTTATGATCATTTCTGCTGGTCTGGTGTAACGTTCACTGATATATAAGACTGAGTTCTTGCAGTATGTTAATTTTGATGAGACTGTTTTATTGTACGCTCAAGATGGACTCCAGATTTATTCACAATTGCATAACAACATGACAGCTGTGTGTCTGTCGGGAGGTCCAAATGGATTTAGCATATCTGGACACAGGGAATTCACCTAGTCTGTGTATGGAATCCACCGGTGCGTAATTTGAACTGGGTAGAAACGAAACAAATTCACGACGGCCTTGAAGGATTGTTGGAGAATATTAAGCTCTTTTCCAACAGAGACAGGGAAGCCCGAGAAGTGTTGATTCAGGCGATCTTTAAAGAAAATCTGCATGTCAACGTTGAGAAGTAAAACAATTGAGAAGCTGTAGCAAGACTTCAAAATTACTCTCCAATCTGACTTCAGCTGTTGGTCAAAGAATAATTTTCAAGACTTTGTCTGTAAACGTCAACAGTACCTGAACACAAATGCACTCCACGGTTTTTAGATTATTTACTCTAGATTTTCTAAACTATGTGTTCTTTTTAAACTTCACATAATGAAGTACTTTGCATTGGTTTGTCACCTAAAACCTTATTAAAATACACAGAATATTGTGTTTGCAGCAAGACACAGTATGAAGGTTGGAGGTATGAATAGTTTTCCAGGTACTGCACATGAGCTTTGTGTGTAAATGTATGTAAATAAGGATTTGTGACCAAGTTTCTATTGTTTCTTTAAATAAAGTTCATTTACAAACTTAGTTAAATCACAAATTTTCAGGGATTTCATATGAATGCAGGTGTGGCGTCTTTTCGCATATGTTAGAGTGAATGTAAAAAGTATGTTAGTGTGGCGGTGTTCACCTTGACGAGTGCTGCTTCAGGTTCCACATGTAAACAGCAGAATTTGTTATTGAACATGATCAGATGGCGCATTTAAAAGAAAAGAGCTCAAAATGGATACTGAATGGAGAAAGATTGCATGTGTCCGGCTGAATTGTGTTCCGTGAATGTGTACAGAGAAGTTTTTGTGTCAGTATCTGTGTGTTGTATGAGCCTGCTGTGTGTGGCAAGGGGGCCACATTCATCACAGTGTTTGTGTGTGTGTGTGTTTCGGGGTCCCAGGTTAGGGACTTTGTTCTACATGCTGCTGTTAAACTGGCTTGTGCTGCGCAAGCAAAAATTCAGAGTAGATTAGAATTGACTGAACATATCTGTTTTCAAGTAGAACCTGTGTGATATATGCATTCAAGTCACGGTGTAGGTCTAAGAGTGGAGTTTGCATTTTTTAAAATAACACGGTGCATTTATGATAAATCTCCTTTTCCTTTCTATGCCAGAGTTTATGTTCTCTGTGAATATGCATGTTCTCCGCTCAATTGCTATATTTTGTATGAGCTCTGCTGTTCCCCGTCTCTTGTGCTCCCATTTCCAAACGAGCGTGTCTGTGTTTAGGTTGGAGGTCCTTAGGTGCTTACGCCCCAGTTCTCTCAGAATTTTTTCCAAACCACAGTAGATCTCAGCCCAGATAAAGCCCTTTCTGTGTTTTCGTGTGCACAGGCCACCTTTTGTCTTTGTCAAAGATCACCACATGTTGAGAGATGTATGTCTGTCTTTTTTTTTTCTTTTTCTACCTCGGCTCATTTAGAGGAAACCTTTCGTGACAGAGTTCATGTTGGATTAGCACCTGGATTCAGCTTGTTTTCACATCACACGGGTCATCACATACAGACTTTGCATGATAACTTTTTTCTTTTTTTTCTCCATCGATTTACCTCAACTCTCAGCTGCGTATTCAAAATTATCCTGTTTCTCCTTTGCCATCCCAAAATCTTTTAGATGTAACTCATTATTCTCTGTCCATGTCAAGTTTTTCTTTTGCCATGTCCATTCCTCTTTTTCATTGCTGAAACATAAGAAGACTTCTTGCCACTCTGACTGAAAGTCATATTTCCATATTTCCCTCTTATACTCACATTGATGCGTTCATCAGAATTTCTTTCCCTCTGAAATAAATTTTGGCTCTCTTTTCAAGACCTATAATATAAACAGTAATGGGGACATCTTTGTTTTTTATAGTTTGCTGTGTTATATTAGCTATTAATGCCAAGAGCATATATACACTTAGTTTAATCCTAAGATTTCCAAAGGGCTGCCAACATTCCCAAGTCCAGCATATTCAATGGCAGATGGAGGTTGATTTCTCAAAATCAGAATACAAAGCAAATTTGCTGTACTGCACTCTGCTTACCTATTGTTTGATTTAAATCTAACTCTCTCTAAGTCTGAATGAACTTGAAGACTTGTCTCAATATAACACAGAAAATAGGCTTCTTGTATCCTGGTGCTTCTTTTTGACTTCGCATCTAAACACATCATCAGTTTCTCTGCATTTCTGTAGATTTGGGTTGGTTGCTTAAAAGCAGCTTTGAATCAAATTTCTAAAATCTACGCATTTCCTACAAAAATTCCCAATCTAGTAGAATTTAAGTGGTGACAGTTATGGTAGCCATGTATTTGCGAATGGCAGGATATTGAAATATAGTAATGATCTCTCCACCCTGAAGCCCACACACATTCCCTTCTCTGCCACTCTGCAAATGTTCACGCAAACTCTTGACCACAGACCACCACTCATACCCACACCCACCCACTCTGCTTCCTTCAAACCCAAATTCAACTGACGTGGATATGGTGCAACCATCTTTATTAGGTGAAAACCACGCCCCTCTCGCAGCCCCATGCCACCCGCCTGTTGCTCTTTCAAAGCGGATAGAAACACCACGTCCTTCATCTATCTCCCTTTCCATCAGTTCCTTCTTTCATGTGGACAGATGTCCAAGATCGTACACACTGTGACCGGCTGCAGATGGCTTCTATAACGCCCCATCAAGCCGCATTTTGAAGCACAGATGACTGGACTGTTCTCTTATGTGTATTTATTTGATTGTGCTTGTTTTGATGTCATTTCATGTCTTTGGTGTCTAATCTTGATGCTGATGATGATGCTTGATGTATTATTTTTTTTCTACATGTTGTGTATTCAGTAAAACATTAGTAATTGCTTTATCATTTTTTGTGTGCAAAATTTAAATTTAGACTGCCTAGCCAGTTTCAGAACAAGCTAACATTTTGCATTATTATGGTGAAAAAATATTCATATCTAGAATAATATCTTAGATGCAGAAATACAACAAACTTTTGCTGTCCACTATAGAAATATGTATTGAATATTGAACTGGTTTTTTTTTGTTGTTTATTTGCACAGTATGATTCTTAGCAGATTTTTGCTCAAGCTACTGACTTAAAAATAGTTTAAAGAAACATGCTACTAAAGCATGTTACAACAAAACAATGTTTTGCTTTTAAATAATCACCGGCTTCATAACAGCCTGCTTTTGAGTCCAATAATTTTATTGCATTTATGACTAATGGTATTGAAACTTAGATTCCTTTGCTCCATTGTAGGAGTAGTTTACAAACTTGTGGCAGAACAAACTTATTTTCCTCAAGCCTCCACATTGAAACATTTTAAGGTTTTGAGTTAGCTTTGTTCTGCCATTATTATAACTAATATAAAGTTCTCATCCGATGGCACTGTGTGATTCAATGAAAAATTCATGTTTAATCAAAAGTTAAAATTTTGTAGCTTGAAGTGTGAAAGTCTACTATATATATATATATATATATATATATATATATATACTAAACTATTATTATATTAAGCTTCATGGATATGGAGCAAATCTAAAATTTAGAATTATCGTGTACAAATATAAAAAAAAAAAATTGACAAGCAAATGTACTTCCTCTCTGCTACGTCCAAGGTCAGCTGTAATTGTATCATATAAACATTTTATAATCTGCACAGCTTTTATTATTTTAGATTGAGAAACGCAAAAAACCTTGCTTGTCAGCCTTTCACTTGACAGTTCATAGCTCATTTCTCCTCCACTTTTTTTTAAAATGTTGACCCTGTCAACATTTGTTGACTCTTCTTTGAATGATTCAGGAGGCCGGACAACTCCTGACTTCTTAATGGCATTTATTGCTGGGATGAGCTCTTCAAATTAAGCAGCAGTCAGAGCAAATTGTCTCCATTTAAATCCAGGTGAAATGTGTGGCAAGTGCCTAAATAAACCTATCGAACGTTTCAATCTAGCCAGAAAACCAGCATCCTATGAGTTTAGAAGTTTAAACAACTATATTAGGCATTGGATATTTTGTGCAGAGACGAGGTGAAAACAGTCTTCTTTCACTTCTGCTAAAATCTATTACTGGTTGAAGTGGCTCGAGTCTGTACGAGAGATACTGTGCCTGAAGACTGAATTTTCTTTCTTTTTCTCTTTTTTAAGGGAACGCACTATAACACAGGAGTAAAATGGAACATAAATTACTGAACCTAAATTTAAAATCTGAACCTTTGAAATGGAAGCCTCTTACCATCACTTTGAAGTTGTTGAACACCATTTCTCTTTATATCCCCCAGGGCAAAGGTTGTGCAAAGTAATAGCACTCTCATTATTATGGAAATACAAATCAAGATCCAACTTATGTTGATTTAGGAGCTTGTATTACAGCTACTTAATGCTTGCACCTCAAAATTTACTTCAAAAGTCAAACTAGTCACTCACTGTTTGATTGTCTCTCATTATGCTATTCTTCATCTGAAAAAGTATGTGTTTTACACTTAGTAGATTGCATTTCACATTTGTGCTTATAGATTATTTGAAAAAAAAAAAAAAAAAACACTTGAATCCCCCAAGGACTTTGGACATTTTTATCGGGTAATTGGTACGTTGAACTGCAATAAATGATGGAGATTTTGATTGACACTTTTAACTTATATCCCTTATATAGATAGGTCAGTAAGACTTAATGTTTCCAGGTTCTAGACTTTATGTTTTGGTTTCTGTGCCTGGCAGGTGCAGATTGTTGTTAGGTATATCTGTCATCTTAAATGAAGCACCCCTGGAGCTGCTCTCTAGCATTGCTCCATCACATGTAGTGGCTTGACAATGTATTGATTTTTCCTCTGCCCTTGTCTTGTCATTGTTACTGCTGAAATTATTAGAGTAAAATGTATTTGATCTTCTCTAGATTCTACTGCCTGCTTGAGAAATTCAGTGCAGTTCTATGAAAAGTAATACATATTTCTTTCGGCTTTGATTGTGTCACAAAATGTTTCAAACCATTAAACAAATTTTGACATCAGAAGACAATAACTTCAGTATTGTCTTCTGATGTCAATACAGGCCCAAACCAACCTGGCCTGTAGGAAGATATAATTGTGCCTCTTGTTGGACAAAGACAGGACAAAGAAATTACTTAGATCAAATGAATCTGACAACATGAGGGCTGAAAGAGCAACACATTTTGCCTCAATTTAAAGAAATTCAAGAGCACCAGTAAAGCAACCTCACTGCCACATGGATTATAAAGCTATTTCTAAGGATTTGGGTGCCAGCGGACCACAATGAGAACCATTAGTCACAAAACATAGAAGACTGATGAACTTTCCCAGGAGTGTCTGGCTTACTAATATAACTCTTCAAGGCATATCAACCAGTCTTTCAGGGGGTCAGAAAAGAATATATAAAACTCTGTGGGCCTCACTTGCTTTAGGTAAAGCCATTCATTCATGATTCAACAACAATAAAAAGACTGGATGAAAGTGTCATAAGTGGGGAAGTTCCAAGGTGAAAATTACTATTGAGCTGAAGAAACACATTGAACATCTCACATTAGTCAAAAAAAGGGGCTTGATGATCCCCAAAACCTTTGGGAAAATATTCTGTGGCCTGACGAGATACAAGCTGAACATTTTGAAACGTGTGAGTCCTATTGTGTCTGCCACAAAACTAACAGAGTTTCAGAAATTGAACATAATGGCGACAGTTGAGCATTATGGTGGCAGTCTGATGGACTGGGGCTGCTTTGCAGTTTCATGACCTGGATAACTTCCTGCGATTTATGCAACCATGATTTTTACTTTAGCAACAACATCCTGAAGCAGAATGTGCAGAATTGCCTATGTAAAGCAGTCAGTGGACAAACAGCAATTCTTGCACACATTCAAACCCTAGGCCAATTTAGAGAAATCTATCAACCTAACATTTCTTTTTGTGGACTTCAGGATGCCTAACCGCTTGGAAGAACCCTTAGGGGAGCAAACGAGCTCTATGCAGAAAAGCCTTGGGTGGGATTCAAACCAAGGGTCCTCTTGGTGAGAGGCAATAGTCCTAAAAGTAGTTTATCAAAAATTTTACTTTTTGGACAAATATGGGTTTTTTTGTAAATTTTGTTTGTCTTGATTGATTTGTAAAAACAATTTAAAAGTGTAAACCATCACGGAGGTTTGGGGTGGGAACTAAATTGTTATTGGCGCTGTACCATCTATTACATGAAAATTAAAAAGTTGTTCTAAAGTACGCTCATCCTTTTGAAAACAGTTTTTATGATGAATTAGATGTCTGGTTTTCCAACTTTTACTTTCAAACACCTGGTTGCTAAAGTATGAACACGACGTCTCCTCAAATGGCCAAACATCCATTATGTTGGTAGCTAGCACTAAAGTAATATCCAGCAAGAGCGTTTTTCGAGTCACAATCCTCTTCCATAAAGTCTAGAAATTGCGTTTCATCCTGGCGTTCCTTCCGCATCCTATTTCCACTAATGTCATTAAAATGCCATGAAGGACCGATTTGGTACTGTGCAGCTGTCTCCCATTTGACAGCTGGCAGCGTGCACTTTCACTTGCAAGCATCAAAATTATTTCACTATTTTCACATTATTGTTGATGGCCCGGAGCCCGAATGTTCAAGCCTGCAGTGTTCTTCCAGTTGGGGTGATTTGCATATGGTTTCATTTGGTAGGGAGAGTTGTTGTTGGAAAACATTAAACTAGACAAAATCCACTTGAGAGAAAATTAACTTATTTAATATGGTCTATAAAAGGGCTGTGTTTTGAAAAGGCAGCTAATTCAACGTGTCAAGATTCCCCTTCAACCAAAGCTGTTTTCCTCTAAAAGAATAAAAGATTTTGTCATATTTGATGTGAGCTGTTAACTCAAAAATAAAAAAAATAAAAAAGTTAGCATATGATGTACTGAATAAAAGAATACTTTGACATGAAATGTAAGAGATGTGAGGCAGGAAAGTGCTCACTTATCCTATTTGGTTATTGCATTTGCAGCTTGAGGTCCTTTTAACGGGTTTCTTGGCGAGCTTTAGGCACCTGCATCTGGACTGTTTATCCCATTTCTCCTGAGGACCCTGTCAAGTTCCATCAAACTATCTGTGAAGAAAATTTAAACCGCCATCTCGATGCAACAGCAGAAATGATCGGTGGGATTAAAGTGAAGGGTTATTGGAGGACAGAAGATGACCTACCTTAAAGTCTCTGTCTTTTTTTTTTTTTTTAAGGTTATTGCCTTGGTAAAATGAAAATACATGCATCATTGTCATTGTGTGGGCTGCTTTCAGAGCTGTCATTGTTTTATCAAGCCTGACCATTCTCACTGCTCACTCAGCTGAGAGGTGCTTTCATATCCTGGTAATGATAATCATTTTTAAAAACGCATTCAGGCATTTGCCCACATACTTTACACTTACTTAATTAGTTACAGGATGCTTTCTGATTAAGTGCGTTTGTCAAATCAAAAGTACTTTTTTGAGAAAAAAAAAACAAAAACTTTTCATTAAGCCCACATTTCAAAATGTTTTTCTAAAAGTTGTGTTTTTCCCTAAAATGTAATATGCTAATTGTAAAGACAGTAGGTTTTAGCAGCTTTAAGTAGAAATAATCATAATTTACAGAAAGAAAGACTTGAAAACATCAGTGTGTGTGCGTGTGTGTGTGTGTGATTAATCCATATAATGTGTTTCATTTAGTAAATTAAGCTGCTGAAATAAATAAGCTTCTTAGTAATGTTCCAATTTATTTAATATGACTGTATTGTATGAATTTAATATGCATTTCACTTTAGTCCAATTAGATTGGTCTAGTAATTTATTGCTCTCTACCTCATTTATCTGCAGCATAACCACTTTAATGTACAGATTTTTACAGTGTCTTGCAAGAGTATTTACTTATTTTCTTTTAAAAGACATTGTGTCATGAGCCCATGTGACCAGAGCACCCTTACATGACTTCTGTATCCCCTTCTTGACTTGTGGGACACTGCTAAGTCCCCAGCAACATGACAAGTTCAGGATTTGCCTTCTTCCTTTTGTATAGTCCCATAGGTTTAACATAATCGTTAGTCCAGGAGGGGCAGGGTGAAAGTGAGCTTCTGCTAACCTAAAACACAGTACATATTTATTGTATATGAACTGTAAATAATAAACCATTTAACCATTGTCATGTTTGCATTAGGGAGTTATTCACACAGATACTTTACACGGAAAGCGTAGGTAGGATACTGTCTGCTGCCAGTTGTCTCTCTACTTGAACCACATCCTGAGAAAGGAATAAGAACCGTGTTTCTCATGAGAGTAACTGCAGACAAGAAAGGCAGCATAAACATCAATGAATTAGCATTAATTTAAACAACTTTAATATTTTTTCTGTCTACACCACTTTTATTGGACAGTGCCTTTGATCCTAAATGCTTTGCATGTTCTGTTTTCAGCATGTTTTTCACTCAAAAAGGTCACTGGTGTCATTCTGCCTCCTCCATTCTCAGTGCCAAGGTGATCACCCCAAGGCAGACATGAATCACTTCTAACTTTTAAAAGAATACTTTGTCGGTCCTATGCTAAAATAACAAAAGTTTACATACTTTTGTTATTTTAGTAATGCATTTTTAAACAAATAAAATTTGCATAACTAATTTTTGCATGTTTTGCTACGGGAAAGGAAAAGAAACACAATGTGAGATGGTATTGGTAAATTATGCAAACACTAACCAGTTGAACTTCATACTTCCATTTAACTTTGGTGTTATTATTATGAAAATTGCAAATCACTGGCTTTGACAGAGGCTCCTCTATCAGTCCAATCCTTTTTTTAAACCTCAACTTCTCTCCCCCTACCTCATGAGGACTTAATTACATTCGTCTATCTTTACACTTGTGTTTGCGTGTGTGTGTGTAAGCCTCACTGTGTACAGAGTGGTGTGTAAATTTGGCTCGCTTGTTATTTGTGTCTCCCTGTAGATGTGTGTAATAACACATTTGCCCTCTGCTTAATCTCTAGCTCACTCCTGCAAGCAGCCAAGGAGCCCAGCCAACGCTGACGTTATGGGTCTAGACCTGCCCTCCTACGGTTACACCCTGGTGTATAGCTGTCAGCCAGGTTATTTCCTCTCCGGGGGTTCAGAGCACCGCGTCTGCCGCTCTGACGGCAGCTGGACGGGCAAGGTGCCTGTGTGCAGAGGTACGCTGTCGACAGAGGTCTGCAGGGGCAGATGATGGAGAGGGTGGTGAAGTAAAACTAAAAATGTTCAGGGGAGGCCTTTGAATTAATGCATATGGTAGGATGCAGAGAGTGGGGGAGTGCGTTATTGTACTGGATGTGCTGCAAGACGGTTTGGATGTGTTTGTATTTTCCAGAAATGTTTAAGTTGCAGCTGCAAGAAAATAAGGGAAAGCTTAACGCATGCAGGATGTTATATCTGTGTTCCTGCAGCTTTAAGCCTTGCAGTGCATCGCCACATCTCAGTGACAGTGCATATTTATGTTCATTTGCAGTTGGATCTAAATCCCAAGAGAAAATAGTC
Source organism: Girardinus metallicus (assembly GCA_903067095.1). Lineage (NCBI taxonomy): Eukaryota > Metazoa > Chordata > Actinopteri > Cyprinodontiformes > Poeciliidae > Girardinus > Girardinus metallicus. The sequence goes on along the minus strand of CAEGAE010094220.1, from coordinate 13,803 downwards.
AAACCCATGCCAGGGACACCGAGCCCTAAGATGAAGGGTGGGTATTTAAATACATGAGCTGCTTGTGTAAAAATGCCACAGACATGCTGACTTTTGAAAGGAGCTAAATTTAAAGCTGCTTACATTGGTAACCATTCTATTGTTTGTACTCTGCTTTGTTTAAGATGTGCAGCCATGTTTATGCTCTTAATAGGTGAAGTGCTCTGACTTTGGCACAGAAAAAAAATATTTTTGTATAGCAAAGCTTTCTTTCACTGTTGTCCTGTTTCAGCTTTGTGGAAATATTTTATAAGTATAAATGAGTCCAACAGTTTTCAGATTAATGGGCTTTGTTTAATTTCTTTAATGACAATAGTTTTTAACTTTACACCCCTTTATCAGTTTTGCTTTTGAAATTTAAAGTCATCAAGAAGGAAAAAAATACTACAAAAGGATAATTATGTGCAATTAGTGCTAGACTTGTTATCAGGAGGGAATATGAAAAGGTCACAGAAGAAGCAGGATCTTTTTAATTAGGAAATATCAGTGCAAGATGGTAATTAGCTTACCTCTAAATTGTACTATACTCTATGCATGTTACTGGTAATAATAGTATTTGTAATGGAAATAAAGAGAGAATTTGCCTCTGGGATCCATAAGCAATATAAACAAATAAAAAACCCCGTCAAATGTGAAGTTTACAACATTATGACAGATAATTCAATTTTAATGCTGTCATTTGTATGACTTTTAGCTAAAATTATGCATGTCATTTCAGAAAACTGTTCTGCACTGTCACAATGTGTTTATATAATAGGAGGAACTGTGTGAAGTCAATGGACTTCATTAGATACAGATTTCACCATTTGGCATGTGACTAACTGAATTTCGTTGTGTGAATGTAGCTAGATGTTTTCATTATACTTCAATATGTCTCCTTACAACTTTAAATAAACCTTACCTAGTTCTCTTGTAAAATGTCATCTCATGACATTTGTGTTAACTGATATGAAAGCGACAAAACTGAACTAAATCCTGCTATGTCAAAATATTTTAATGTTTTTAGTTAGGCAAAATTGTTTGCATGCACAAACATTTGTCTTAACATTCGTTGTTACTGTGGAAAAAATTTTGTGATAAGAATTTGTTATTATGTTAAATACTAATTGATTATGTGTGAACCCTAAAAACGAACAGGATGCTTTGGATCCTTAGTTTTGTTTCTAACCTTATTTTCAACCATTGTTTCTCAGAGATAACAGATAAATGTGTCAGAACGCATCTTCAGCTAAACATCCATTTTAAGAGCAGTAGTTGCTGTCAGAGGAAAGATAATCTATCATTACCTTTGACTTTAGGTAATGATAGATTTAATATAATATTAATTATATATTAATGATAGCTATATAATTAATATATGCAATTATATAATTACATAATAATTAATATATGTAATTATGTAATTAAATACTTTGCCACTTCTATCATCATTGCAGTAAATATTATTAGTAAAAGTTGTTTCTCTTCACAACTAGACTATCGCATCATTATTAATATCACAAATGATTCACTCGAAGCAACAGCAGTCTTACTGGTTTTATGCAACTTTTACTACAAAGGTAATTTCCAAGTCTTAAAATCTATTAGAAAGAGATCATTCTAACCATTACTTTGTTTTCTGCAAATAAGTACAAGTAGTCACCATCATTTACTTCTAATTGACAGTATTTCCAACAATAATTGAAGTAATCATTTGATATTATACGACTTGAATGGAAAAATTATCAACTGTTGGATGCTTGAAAGCAACATACTGTACACATCTGGTTCTGTTTCCTTCCTGGCTCTATTTTCTAACAATGTTTTTCATTATTTCCCTTCAGTTCCAGACGATGTGTTTGCCCCGGATTTCGTCTGGAAGGGTTCCTACGATTACAAGGGGCAGAAACAGCCAATGAGTTTGACAGTCACCAGCTTTAATGTTACAACTGGAAAAGTCAATGTAACTTTAACAGACAGTAGCACAGAGTTTCTGCTCTCTGGTGAGTCATCTATAAATGATCTGTCTCCTGCTTCCTACCCTTCACCTCCCCCAGCACCTCTCTGTATGTCACTTCCATTTATTTTCAGGGCGCCTAGTGTCAATCAGTCAATCACCAAATGATCTCATGCATGAGACTGGAAATTAACTATTGGCTTTAAAGACGGATGAATTAGTCAGAACCGACTTTCTGCCCACTCAAGAGTTTTATGCCTGCTCTCTTCCTCTTTTCAATTTGTTTTTCTTTTCTGTGTGTGAAACTTCTATATTCCTCAGTGTGGTTTTTGTTTTCCTTTTTAGGCTTAATTTGCTGTTTTAATTACTTATTTTTTACGTCATGTCTTGTTTGCCTTTTTGCTTTACACCTTGTAGGTGTGTACAAACGCCAGGAGGCACGGTTAACACTCTTGCTGTATCAGATGAGAGCACTGACCTACAGCTCTTTGGGCAGGATTACGGATGAGTCCTGGGCAATGGATGGATTTGTGAGTATACCAATTAGGGATTTTGAAATGATACCTGAGAGCTAAATGCTTGTCTTATTTTTTAATTCGATTTGTTACTTTCAAGTTGATGTTTCAGGCAGCAAAGCATAATCTGCGAGAGAAAACAAGCCTTCCCTGCACCTAATTATTGCAAAGTCTTCTAATTACAACTTTGATATTGTTTAAAGCTCTGCAAGAAAGTCAGAATTCAATTAAAGGGGTGCTCATTTCCGGCTTCACAGTGTCTTTAGATTTACTTTAATCCAAATTAGCAGTACGCTGAATGCATCGCTAGCTGCATATGAATTTGTTATTTGTTCTCTGTTACTGAATAAGTGTCAGATATAAAGTTGGCATTTGACAGACCTGCAACAGCTGCATGACAATTCTAGTCAGAGCTGATTTTTTTTTTTTTTTTTTACAATAATAAACTTCAAGGTCCAACAAATAAAACCTGTTGACAGGCAACTGTGCACCACACTGAGCTATTGATGGCTTACTGCACGACTCCTATTGTGGAATGCAATTTAAAAAATAACAAAGGGTGTTATTTCACATTTTAGGGCAACAAAATGTGTGGACTGTCATAGCTAATACAGTATGTCTGCAGTTTTTGATAAGGCGTGGAATATACTTCACACCTTTTCAAGTGCTTTGCTGAAGCACACTCCAAATGTACATACTGCTTCTCAGTGTTGCATTATGTTTCCCTGGTAGGTTTCGGCTGAGCCTGAGGGCGGCAGCTACGTGTTTCAGGGTTTCATACAGGGTAAAGACTACGGACAGTTTGGACTTCAGCGACTCGGTAAACAACTCCAAAAGATACCCCAATCTCTCGCTGCCATCTGTCACTCATACTCATACAGTAGAAGAAAGAGGAGGAATTACATTTTAATCCGAAAGTCAGTTTTGTTTATTATTTCCTCATGTGGAAGTTTAAGCTTCATTCTGGACACTCTATGTGAGTGTTTGTTGCTTGGTGTCATATTGTGAGCATTGTGTTTTGGTTTACCCTTAATAACAGGAGAAGTGACCTTAGATAAGGCTCACTTCTCCATGACCCTTATCCCAAACAGCATGTTGTTTGGGCATGCCCAGAAACATATCCTATAATCCATATGCTTTTGGGCAAGGAACGTGTTTGCAATCATTCAACGCGTCTGAATCATTCCGCTTGTGAGCTGAATGAGAAACGATGAAGGCTGCTACAAATGTATCGGTCAAGCCTGGACTGGATTATTCTATGCTTATCAGAGATTCTTTAAAACACAATGTCTGATGTGTTACTGTGTTATAAAATAAAACCAAAAGGGATTTTTAGTTTCCCAAAAAATCATTTCTAAAATCTTGTACTCCCTTGTGGAGCTGGATGTCCTGAATCTTCTCCTAGACATCAGCGGTCTTTTGCTCAGAGACTGCTCTAGTATCTCGGCTCCCCGGGGCTGATGCAGTCTCTTAACAACCAAAGCAAGTGTCAACTTGTCCTCACAACGTACGCGAGCATGACTCCGATTCTGAGTGCGCGCATAACCCACTAACATCTGCTACCCTGGATTTCACCTTTGCTCTTAAGAATGTGGACCATTTTCCTGAGGCAGTTTGAATGAGTTGTGACATAAAATCAGACATCAAGCAAAAACATGTGTTTGAGTGGCGAAGGCAAATTAATTCAGCTTAGCTAGTTGTCAGATGCAAGCCAGATGGTTTTGTTGGCAAGTTAGATGCTACCGGCCTCGAGTGTTGACACAGCTCCGGTGCATGAGTCGTTGTTTTGCACCAGTATCACGATTTTTTTTTTTTTTGACAATTCGCTGGAACATCTGCTCATTGAAAATCTCTTAAATTAAACAAGCCGGCGTAACGCAATTACTTATCAGACTCGGTCCTTTGCGACTCTCCAGAATAATTTTAGCAGGGAATGTGCAAATAATAATAAGTGGATTTGTTGATAACATAACAGACTAAAACGTGGTTGCTGTCTGCTGGTCATAATCAATTGTTTACTGCATAATAACTTGGTACTCAGTAACTAAAGCAAAAAAAAAAAAAACGAATGATTGGAAATTACAGCACATGCTTTTCATTGAATCAGATTTACCTACAAACTCTCTAGGTGTGGTTGGTTTAATAATGTCATACCACAGTGGGAACATTTGCAGCTTTTTGTTCCCAATAACTGCTGTCAGCCATGTCTCATTTAGCCACATTCATGCAACAGACAGGAGATTATCCCCTTCAGCATCATTGTGCTTCATTCCTTTGTGCTCATCATCTCTGCTGTCATTATCACACGATTGTTCTCAACACGATTATCACAGTCACAGTGATGATTATCAGTGTGATCAGTATGGCTGGTGTTTTTATCAAACGGCTGCTGAGTCTTGTCTGCATTATGATCCTCATCTTCATCACCATCGTTGTCATCATCCCAACCAGATATGTATTCTTCTTTCATCGCCTTAATTTCACTGTTTGCACTTTATGGTGTCATTAAATATGTTACACACTGATGACTGGATTTAAAATGTTTGTCTTTCTGTAGGTTTAACTCTGAGAGAGAACGTTACGCTTGCGGACCCTGAGACCAACGGCTCCACCAACAGCAGTTCTGTTGCGGTCGCTATCCTTGTGCCTTTCTTTGCTCTCATCTTCGCAGGCCTCGGCTTTTATCTTTACAAGCAGAGGTAGGCGACACTTCTGGAGAAATGCAGAATACGAATTTGCTTTACTTGAACTCTTTAACTGATTTCCACAAATCGAGTTTTTCTTTTTAGAGAGGTTAACATGGTTCATGTAAGATCTGGAAAGACGTGTGAATATACAGCTTCAATTCAACAACAGCAAATGTCATCTTTAGACACTTAAAAAAATAATAATCATTTCAATGCAGTCACGCATAATTTCTAATTAATACTAGTTATCAAACAGTACAGTACGCTTAGTTAATAATGAATAATTATAAATATGAATTGGACTGAACTTAAATAAGTATGGAAAAATAAAAACCTTCCTTCCTTTATATTCTGTATATAAAACCTGACTTAGGATTACAAATTTAAATTTGTTTAATAAGGACTGTAAACATATGATGTTTGAATGTGGAAAGGTGTAAAAATTTGGCATAATAAATGGTCATGATCCTTGAGTTTAGTGTTCACCTAAAGGAAAAAATGTATTGGAATAATACATAGGTGATGCACTGAGGCCAGCACACACAGCCTGCAGTTCTGCAGTGGGGCTCCACACTGAAACAGTCTCACACTCGTGAGAGACTTCAAAGCATGATGCAACGTTAGTCAATGCATTACCATCTGAATGGAATTACACAGCGGCATACATCAGTGCATTTTAATGAGAAACGCTTTAGTGCTGTATGTATTTTGCTGAAGGTTCATGTGCTGCGTGCGCAGGGAGACATTTTGTCTTATTTGTAGCCATTAGTTCTCTGAACAGTTCACACGTGCAGAGTCTGTGACATGCAAATTTCGCTTACAATATGTCCGCTACCACCGAGATGGCACAGGGGCTTCTCGGACTGCTCTTCTCACCAGCAATTACCTCACAACCTCATTTACCTTTAGCAGCTGTCCACACCAAGATAATAGAAGCATGTGAGGGAAAGTAGAGGCTGTTAATTGGAGGCCTGTCTTTCTGCTAACATGCAATCTCTCTTTTTTTTTTGTCTTTCGTTCCACAGGAAAACGGATAAAGCTCAGTACACAGGATGCTCTGTTCACGAGAACAATAACGGACAAGCCACATTTGAGAACCCCATGTACAACACAAACACGAAAGCTGCGGAGGGGAAAGTCGTCCGCTTTGATCCCAATCTCAACACCATTTGCACCATGGTTTGATGTCTGCTAACGCATAGAAATCGGTGGAGAATTAATCCTAGAATTATTTTTTTTTGTTTTTTTCCTTCTTCATTGAACAATATACACAGAAAACGCTTTTTCTCCGTTTTCGGATGGCACGCAGCAAAAGCAAGAAAATTGCTCAGTTGCATAAAGCACAGTTTCAGCTGCAATTAAAGTAGCTGATAGCATTCATAAGGAGGAAGAACAGTAGGTTTCCTACCTTTTCAGATCTTGTCTTTTTGCACTCTGTGAGTGTTGACTCCTTGAATAAAACAGCTTCTGGCATAAAGATAAAGTAAGTATTTTCTGCTCAGTTGTATAAATATAGAGCCGTTATTTCACAATACCAAATAAACACTTGTTTTTTTTTAAAGAGATAACATAGATCTACCTTCTTTTTTTTCCCCCTTGCTCCTTAGTCCTAATGAAGATTATTTTTAAACACGGGGGAATAGGAGACTCTCAACTGTGAGTTGATCAGTGTAATCTATTTTCTATTTTACAAATGGCTGGCGTGTTAGAGGAGCTGCAGCTGCAGAAAAGTAACCGTCTCCCATTGAATTGTGTCAGTGCTGTAGTCTGCTCAAAGTTATACGGTCAATTATACCTCTTAAGTGGATGGTACCTCTTGCTGATGAGATATATGGCCGGGGATTTAACTACAGAAGTGCAGTACAATTTTTGAGTGCCACTGGGAATGCTAGGGCTTTTATTGTTACAGTGCAGCTTCTCTGAAAACAGCAGAATACATCTCCCCCACCAGTAGCATAGTCTGCATTAGGTTTACAATCAACTTGGGTGCAATTAATTTGTCAGAAATAATTTAACCATGACCGTTTGAAATTGCTGACTACCCTAATAGAATAGTGGAGTCAATTTATTCATTCCTGTATGTTAGTCATGCATTTTCTGACTTTGTTTCTTTGCTCATAAACTTTCTGTGTTCCAAATGAACTAGAGTGGATAACCCCAGCCTTGAGGTTGTATATCACACGAATCTCATAGTAGGAGTTTCTTGCTTGTCCTTTACAAGCGTTTTGTTTTTGGTTTTTAATTGCAAGGTTGTGAATCTGTAGTGTGCACAGACCCTGCAGCTGGCCAGGTTTCCCAGAGGTTTACTTACTGTAAGTTTGGATGTCATCACATTAATGAAAAAGTGCATCAGCAGGCCGTTTGAGGTGAAATGAAGCTCGTCGTCTAGTTTATTGCGCTTGACAGTTTTTTTGCCTTATTTTAGAGTAACTCAAAGACAGAATAAGTACAACCACTAACTCATCTCTGGTTTTCCCAATCTAGCATCGTTTTTTTTTTGGGAAACTGTGCCTTAGACAAAAAATTCTTGAACCATACTCCTACTCTAAGACACTATGTGAATATACAGCCTTGGCTAATTTTGTTAACCCTTTTCCTGACACGAGTCGTCGTTTCAGTGGCTTACACAGCCATCAGCTTCTGCCAACAAATGTACAGTACACGTGAACAAATTTGCACACTTCGACATGAGCCACCATCACTCAACTATGTTTTAAAAAAAGAAAAGTGAATTTAACACTGTCATCACATTTCTACATCATTGCAGTGCCTTGAATACTGTATAGGCATAAGTTTTGAAGGAAAACCCCAACACTTAGTTTAGTAAAGCTGCACACTCATGTCATCTATCTGCACAGTTTGCAATGATTTAGTAGAGTGATGTCAGATGGTTTAAGTAAAGAAGGCTGAATGCAGCTCATAATTTCATAACTGTGCATGTTGGCAAAAAGTGATCCTGTATAGCAACTGCTGCTACAGTACTTTATACCACTATATTGACTCCTATCATTGCTATTCCATTTTGTACATTTATACAGTTTTGACAACTTGATGGCACTCTTTGGCGATGTCTTGTGTTATCAATATGTAATATATTTTGAGAGTTCACTTTTCCTATGGATGAGAGAAGAAATGCATCTGGTACTCGCATTATACAGCGAGTCTTGTATCCGGGGACTCCAAATGTAAAATGCTTTTAAATGTGCCACACAATTGTTATCTCATTCAAGAACCCGTGTATGTGAATATGTACATATTACCAAACTTTTGTAAAGAGATCTATTTTTTATGCAGATAAAGCATTTGTAAGTTATTGAATATGTTGTGTAAAATTTCACATGTAAATGTCATGTAAGATCAAAAAGATTTTGTATTTTTTCTTTATCAGCAATGTATAAATCGTTAATTTATATATAAAACATAAAATAATTCAGTCGTGTTGTTTTTATTCTTATTTGTGAATGCAATGTGGCCATTTGGCACCATATTTTGTGTTCCAAGGTTTGGTTTCCAAACCTCTTGGCCAGTATGTACCAGACTTGCCCTCATTACTCTTGCATGCTCTCCTCAAAATTTTGGAAATTAAATTTTGATTTATTTATTTTTTTGGTTTAGTCCACAGCCCAGCACCAATAGACCCACCACTCACAGTTGCATTTAACAGTAGCTAATATGCATAAAAGTGAAAAAAATAAATAAATCTGTCAGACAGCGTCACAATGTATAAAATACCAGCCATTTAATTATACAACAATAATAATGAAACGTCCACTTAAGAGGAAAGAATTGATGGCAAAATCTGTAGCTCAGCCATTTTAGCTCAACATTGTATTTATTATATAGAAATTCTTCAGTAAGGAGACAGAAGTTAGTCAGGCTTTTGTCTAAAAAGTGAGTAGTTTGGAGAAAAACAAATATTTTGATATCCTTTGGGTTAACAAAGTACTTTCTGATGAATAATGTTACTTTAGCAATCCCTTTTCTTCCAACAACAGTTTCCCCAGAATATGTCAAGTTGGAAAGAAAACGGGCTAGTAGGTAGAAGCAGCTGAAAGCCTCACTTTTCCACTCATATTCTCTTTATGTTTTTACTCATGCATCTTTAGCTACAGCATAGTGACGCAGGTGCTAAAACATTAATCCACATCTTCTGCCACACCACTCAAAACCTTAGTTTACAGTTAGCTTTCTAAAAACATGTCAATTGGCCCTAAAAAGTTGCTTCATGCTAATGCTGCCTTCCGCTTGAAAGGGAAATCAAGATACTAATAAGAAAATCAGACGGCAGCTACAGTCAAACATCCTCATTCATCGACTCAGAACCTGAGAAAAAAGCGAGTCGCTGCTCGGCTAATTATTGTGGGTAAACATGCAGGGGGGAACATTTTGGAACGAGCAGTTATTGATTTAGTTTGATAACAAAATCCATGACCTCCAGCCAACATTTTGTTCTGCCAGACATCGCAGAAGGAGGAGAAGCCACCCTTAAGCACATTTTCTCACATTTAAAATTTGATGGTCACAAACAACAGTACTTTTCTTGGCTGCAGAGGCATCAACAGTGTTGTCTTTCTAGTCAGTTGTTAAGCAGTGTTTTAAACAACATAATTCAACATTTTCTGCACTGAGGATATCTGAAGTGTGCAAGTGCTCACTTAATTATTTTGTTATGTTGCCAAGATGTGCCTATGCACCAGCTTCTTCACAATCAACACCTGCAATCTCCTTGATGGTTCAGCTAATAACAACATTAGACTAACTCTTTGCTCCCCTTGAAGTTAAGCTTCTGCTTACTGTTGTAACAGAGAACACAGAGTCTCTGTTATAAGAAAACACAAGTAGGTAGAAAGAGAAACTGCCTACTTCTCTTAACACGAATCTCACTCACCTTTTGTTTGAAGGATTTTTGGAAAAACTCAAAAGTCTTGACCAATCCTGTTTTCTGTTCTGCCATAAGTGACCTTGCATCCATTTGGGATTGTCCATTTTAGTCAACAAAGCAGTTCAGTTTTTCTCTAGAGTTTTTATTACTCGTTATGTTCCACTGTTTTTAAAAGAAAAAGAAATGTGTATTTGCTTTTATGCAGGCACCAGACAAAATGTTGTTTGTTAATCAAACTTGTTCTAGTTTCCAAGGTGATAGGATTTTTGGGTTGATTCACTGCATGTGTACAAATCTATGAAATATACAGAAAAACAAATATGAAATGACTTTTGCATCTACCTTATCTTGCAAACTGCAATGTTTGCACCATTCTTTTTCCACATAACATAGATACATAATTTTTCAGCATTTGTGATGCTAACATTTTAATTTATGCATTTCATTAAACTTGAAGATTTTGTCCACAAATGAAACAATTTGCCACCCACATTGATGTGTGTGCTCGCATATGGTAAAGAAGCCATTACATTCAGAAGGTGCTCAGAATGCAAAATGTTCAAAATAATTCGAGCCATAAAGTATAGAAGAGAGAAAATAGTTAGCTTTCTGCTGTAACTTTGTGACAGACTGGATGAAAATAGATGGATTTGTCCCACAAAAGTATTATCATCATATCGCTCAGAGTTTGTCGGGATAATATGTCTTGGGATGAGATGAAGAAAATTGTGGTAATCATAGTGGAGACAGGCTGCAAGAGAGTATGATAGAAATGCGGGAGAAAAAATGAAAAAGAGCAGAGCAGTCAAACGCCTGAATGGCAGGAACTGGTTTGATTTGAGGCTCAGGTTAAGCACATGCTTTAATGTCTAAGCCTGGGATTTGTGTGCGCATTACTAATATTTGCCAGAAGGATTTCCAATTGAAATTACTCTGAAGCTTCACCGAGCAGATTTGTCCAACGGGATGATGGTGCGAGGTTAGCTGGTGGCAGGTGGAGATGTCAGAAAGCTCAGGGTGTTTTCTCAATATGAGTGTACAACTCATTGTAACACAACACCGACTTGACCCGTGTTTGTTCCCTGAACGTCGCTCTGCTTCATTAGCAGTCCGGTTTCTGTGTCAGGGAATCCTCCGAGGGGCTCCACTGGGGCCCGATGACAGGTTCATGCAGCAGTTTCTGTACCGTGTCATCCCTACAAATGCTCCATTCAGATTTGGTGACTGAGCAGGATGGCGCAGTAAGCTGATTATACCAGCCATGGTGGCACAAACCCACCATGTAGACATTGGTGGGTTTGTGCAGAATTGTTTTTAGCCCTGCTATTGCTAATTGCTGTTGACTGCTCAGTCCATTTTCAGGTTATAAGTTGTAATTTTAAAACAACTTCTTTTTATATAAGAATAATGATTTGCATGATGATGTCCTGTCAGTGTTTTTCAGCATTGTAGATATTTCCAAACATTATACCTTTTTTTTTTTCTAATGGGAAAAGTGAAGTAGCTGTCACTCAACCAGCTGACCAGCAGAAGCAGAAAAGCACTATGGTCACTTTGTCATATTTTGTGGCAGCTTTTATAAAAGGTTTTCAACAGTGAAAAAGGAAAACATGTAATGTCTGAGAATACCAGAGCCGCTTGGGTCTTTCATATGAGACTGACTGATTTATGGACCCCAGTGACATGGGGAGGGACAAAGGTCGAGACACCAGGGCTGAAGGAAGATGGTACAGGAATAGCTGTGTGTGTGGCCTGAGGTCTTTATAAGATGCAGGTTTTTGAGTCCTGTAGGAATTCTTTATTGATCAGGCTATCATTCCTCGTGATTTGGTTGTTGTGATACAGGAGGCTGCAATTCAAAATAAAATCCATTGCTGTTCAACTGAGGCCGTGTCTGCAGAGCCTCAGTTCCCTGTACCATCATCGTGTCAGCTCTTTGAAGACGACCTCTAACAAATACACCACAAATGCAACTTTTTTTTAAACCTTGCTCTATACGGTGAAACAACAGTCTATAGTTTAATTTAAAAGATTTTGTTTATGCTTTTTTAATGTTTTCGCTCTCGTACAGAAACTACATATGTACATTGAAATGATCCTGCCCAAATTCTGCCAGTTTATTTCTTTTGGCCTGTTACATAGTAAAAAGTTTAAATACTCGTTTCTATCAAAAACATCAACGCTTCCTGGTATGACTAAGTGTTGATGACAAACTCCTCTGTCAGGTTTTTGTGTCTCATACCATCTTGTGTTTACAGTCAGAGGAAGGAGTTAGTCAAGTTGTTGGTTTTCCTCCCATGTGCACGTCAAAGCGTAATGACTTGTGTTTGCTTTCATGGATCTTTTGCTTCTAATGTGCTGGACTGTCAATTGACTAACTAGCCGCTTTCTCGGTGTGTATTTCAGTCTGCCACTAATGAGCCATTTTGCTCAGCACTCAGTGGCCAGATGTCCTCGGGGTGGTGGACTGTTCATGAATCAAATGGGAAGCTGTTGAGAAAAGAAAACCCAGAGGAACTACCAGTCACAGCTTATGACTATCAAACTGCAGGTAAGGCACTCAGAATTCAAACGAGACAGAGAGTGGCTTTAATTTCTGCAGCAAATTAGACTGGCCTTTCTGGCTAAAGGATCAAACCAAAGAGATTCAGTTCTGGAATATTTTAGCAGCATAAAAGCTTAATGACACAAAGACAAAGTTGCAACAATTTGCACTGATTTTGCTTTGTTTCACAGAAGGATTAAATGTTTCTAAAAGCGCAATTTAAAAGAGTGTCGAATTTGATATACTCATTTTAATCTTAAAGTGGATGAATAATGTAAATTCTTTCATTACTGTTTAAGGAAAATCAATTTTTAACCCCCAGTTAAATTGCTCTGGGAAATGACCCACAGTGTACTAAGCAAGACGGAATAAATTGAGGGGTGGTAAACGGAGGTCAAAAGGCATGAAGAATGCTATCATTAAACCAGTGAGGGGCACTAAGTGTGTGTGCGTGCGCGTGCGTGTGTTAGTGTGTTTGGGTGGGTAGGGTTGGGAGATAAAATTGGTGTCAGTTTTTCTGAACATGAAGGACTTTCGGACATACCTACAAGGTGATTAATAATCATGCATCTCTCATCATAAATCAGGAGAAAGATGCATAATGTAAAACTCCTCGCTGCCTAAGATCACTGGCACATCACACACTGAGCTGAAATAATTAGAATATTCAGTTGAATATGTATCACTGGAGTTTTTAACCTTGAAGCGTAAACCAGAAAGGAGGGATTTTTGCTGAAATGAAAAAGCAATGAAGAGCAGTGTGACAGCTGAGGAAATATTCATATCCTCGCCAAAGGGAGATGGGAGGATATTCTACTTGTTTCTGGTTGTCACTGTTGGGTGTCCACACAGCTCAGTTTAGTTTTTTTGACTTTTCTTTAAGTTCAATCTTCGATGAACTGAACAGTCATGCTCTGCAAGGTACACCAAGAAGGAAAAAAAAGTTAATTATTTATTCGAGATCCCTCTATGAAGCTTCTCTGAGAACATGCAGCCTTCACCTCCGCAACAGGAAGCCCCCGATCCCCAGCAATGAATTTCTTTGAGTTTCTTGTTTTTCTTTGCAATTATTATAATTGGAGAGTGTTACATCCCTGCCAGGCTGTTTGTTTTCTTGCCCCTCCCCCTTCCTTTGTCTCTTCACAGGTAGCAGGGAAGCTGGGATCAATTTCTCCCTGATTGCTCCTCTCCACCCATGG